>JAGDQP010004302.1:0-46539 GCA_022664845.1 Lepisma saccharinum
TGTAATGGGATATGGATAAATAGGTCAGTGTGTTAAGCACAAAAGTAAATAAACAATAAACGTTACATAAAGCTGACCAAGCATCCATAGGAAGCAGACGACAACAACCTCCAAGCGGCAAGTGTTGGAAGTACTGAAGATACGCCCACAAATAAGGGTATAAAAAGGCCAGTCAATCACCTTTGAAGTTATCACTTCTTCGCTCCGAAAAGTGGTCACCTCTACCTGACTTGGACTGGAGTCAGGACTCTCACCTTACCCCCCAACTTAGGTTGGTATACCTTTACCTGCTAGCTCGCACTGGAGTTAGTGTCCCTTCTAGGAACAATCTCCTTTCCTAAACCTAAGTAAAAATCATTGCAAGAGGTGATCCACTAGAGTAGTAATTACAGAGCCCATGTTCGGGACGCTCAGATTATTATCTGTACAACACATTGTAAATAGATAATATATTGGAACTTTATAATAAACTGGTGTCGGTAAAACGTATATAAGCATTTGCTCTATTTATTCATCAAATAACCATTCTATTAAACGATCTACGGTCATAAGGTCTCTACCATAATATTATATCGTATATGTTAAGACAGTGCTACCACGTCATATACGATCCCATCGCTACCTTACGAAGTAATAACTGCAAGTAAGAGATATCATTACGATATTCATCTTACTAACAGGACTTCATAAGTTTTCCATTACGCCCAGAGTCGCCCCTGGGCAGAAGATAACAATCATTTGTATTACAAGTCACTAGTGTTGTGATATGCACTGTACTTCATCATCATTGCTCATCCCACTATCACTTGATTTCACCTAATTACATGATTATGAGCAAAGCCTCATAATGGCCAATTTTATGGATTGAAATAAATAAAGGATTATAAAATATAGTAACTACTCTTAGCCCATCTACTTTTCCCATTATCTATACTCCCTTAAAATCCCTTCCCGAAATAGAGGGTATAGCCCTCTGGAGGGTGCTAGCAGCTGCTTGCAGCTACTAGCAAAAAAATAAAAAATAAAAAAAAAATTGCTTGAGATCGAAGACATGCCTAGACCAAGAATAACTTTAAATTCAAGTGTTTACGGTTTAAAATACGTTTTTTTCTCAACATGAGAAACAAATTGGAGTGCGTATAGAAGAAACACTTTGTCTCTTTTTCAAAGGGATTCCACAAACTTTGTGGGCCGCGTGGTGACTGAGGATGAAACCTGGATCCACCACTATGATCCGGAAACCAAAAGCAGTCGATGCAATGACTTCACCAACGTTCACTCAGGCACAAATATTCCGGCAACAAAACTCCGTCACCAAAGTCATTGTGACTCTTTTGGGATTCCGATGGCACCGTCTCATTTATTATCTTGAGCAAGGTTCCACAATGAATGCCGAATATTACTGCAGTCTTTGAGATAAACTGCTTACAACCATCATGAAGAAGTGGCGTGGGAAACTGGGAAAGGTAATCAATCATCTTCCTTGAAAACAACGCTTTCTGCCATAAAGCTCATCGGACAATGCAGAAATTAAAGCAGTTAGGCTACGAAGTATTTCATCATCAATCCTATTCTCCCGACCTAGACCTTAGGGACTTATCCGCAATTGAAATTGGACTAGAAAGGGAGGTAGTTTCAGGACAATGATGAAATGGTAGCCGTTGTAGATAGTTTGTTTCAAGCCAAAGACAACTATTTTTAACAAGGATTAAATTAGTTGCAGGATGATGGTAGAAATGGCATTGATTTTCCGGGAGGAATATGTGGAATAACCTGTGATCCCCACTGATCATCTGTTATGCCGGAAACTTTTCAGACCACCCTCGTATTCAATACCCTGCTGAGAACTCAGTGAGTAGTGCTCCCCTTAGAAGTAATTTAACCCGTGTGATCCAGGAATTTCATCTGGGGAGTAATTGCGAATCTTAGACTATCAAAATTATTTTCGAATTCTGTTAAAAGTTGCATTCAGAAAAATGAAATCAAAAAGCGTACACATCCACATTGACTGCATTTGGCGTAATCAGTGTTACGTTCTGACTTAACCCTAATAATACGGAAACTATGTTTTCTTATTGTAACTTCAATTGAATACACGCATAGATTCTTTGCATACAGTAATTATTTTTTTTTGAAAGGAGTAGACATGAAACAGAGAACACTTTGCAACTGTTCCCGTGGGAGAAATTACTTATAGAAACCTTGTCTTCACAGTGGTCCGTTGATGTGTTTCTAAACACTTGAATAATGGGATATTAAACTAGTTACTACAGCATTGGACTTGAGGTCATGTCCGTGAAATGTTGGCTACACATCTTCTGAATTCCATTTTTCCAATGAATTTTGGACTCTTTGTGGTCTAACAGTAACTTGCATGTTCTGGGAGAGTGAAGTAGCCAAATCTTTAGCACTAATTTTTTAAAAATTTTATTCACAGAATGAAGAATGTAGGTTTCCTTCCTGGTAGTTAGTTTCCTTGGTTTGCCAGAGTGGATTCTATTCCACAATAATAATATTGTTCTGTTTTATGTTTCTTTATGATGTATCCAACGGTAGAGCATGGATTTCCAACAAGCTTGGCTATGTCTCAATACCTTTTACCTTACAAACGTGATTTGAAATTAAAGTGACTTTTCCCAATGATTTCCCACTCGTTTTGTTCCCCTTACTGCTTCTTTATGCCTAATGCGGTGTGGATTGCTTGAATACACTACGCAGACTAATCTTGTACACAAAAGGATACCTTCAACATTTCTTTCGAGAGTAATGTGGGTTTGTCCAAATATTTTTTTTTGCAATAAATTTACGTAGTCGTCACTGTTTCGTTACCTTTTAGCTTACTGGTGTATCAAGTGGTAGTTATTTCTACAGCATTCTATCTAAGGCATCCAAATTGTCATGAGAGGGCAAGATATTTCGAAATTGGTAACGTTTAACGTGTGATACAGTCTGTTTTCCGTGTTAGTTGAACTTGTTCAAATATATTCTTTACCAACTGTAAGTAAGAAATCATATTTTTACGTACATAGGAAATCCATTAGCTTTGCTAAAGTTTTCTATGAAACAAAATTAAATTTAGTGGCCATATGGTTTGGTCTATTATATTCTAATAGCTAACAACAATGACCCTCGAAATTTATTTTGTTTGATAGAAAACTGCATTGAAGCTAATGGTTTTCTTGTATACTGAAAACTATGATTTTTACTTAGTCCCTTTTAATACTGGATGATTCAATTTTCAATTATCATTATGAAATCACGCATTTGTTCATGTATACCTTATGTTTTGGTTCCGCAATTATCCTGTTACTATGACATACTTGAATTAAATGTTTATTCTTGCTCACGTGTGCAAGGATGTACTGTTTTGATGTGTATTTATATTAACAAGATTTGAAAATAATAACTAAAGTCAGGTAACATCTTCAAAAATATAAAACTCAAACTAACATCTTTTTGCCAGCTAATTTCCATTTGTGGTTAAAACTATGTTATTTTCTGGGGGAAAAAAATTAAGTTGTAAGTTAAAGCATGAGTAGTTAGAATTGTTAATGCATGGTAATGGTGCCTTCAACCGGCGATGCCCGGGTGGAGACAGAAAATTAATAGTGACAATTCGCTTGTTTTACAGCGGCTTTTATTACTAGTACTCCTTCTAATATTACTATTACGTTTCCATGAAATGTTATATCCCTTTCTACCATTAATGTTACTACTATTATTGCTGCTGATACAATTATTAATATTACCAGGTGCATTAAAATTCTGAGGTCTCCTAACTTCTATTGAAATGTACTCACCCCATTAAGCTGAAACTGTCGTCTCTCCCGAGCACAGTTACCGTGTAGACTTTCACATTTCACACAATGTTGGCGCCACGATTCCACGTATACGCAATCACTTCTTCAGGAATCTGTTTTGTAAACTGGGACTCTAATATGTACGACCAGAGAAAATCATTCCGCGTTCTAGAATGCCAAAAATCACTAGATGCAAGGTTAGGTGAATACGGAGCATGAGTTACACTTCAAAAGAGTTTTTGGTTAAGAAACTACTTAACAATGGCCGGTTGATGGACACGAGTGTTTTAGTGATGAAAGACATAGCCGCAGTATTTTCAATCCATTTTTGGCAATGTCGGAAGGAAACTCGGGGTCCAAAAATTATCCACAGCTGCAACTATCACTGTTGTGCTATTAGGAAGACAATAAGTGAGGTAATGAATTCGCTGCCCTAAAATGTGGATACCATCATTCCTTCAACACTGGAGTTAGCTCGAAATTTCTTGCGATGGTTAGTCGTTAAGCCTCCATTAAACAGATTGTCGTTTGGTTTCAGGGTAGCAAAACTGAATTCGTGTCCCATTCGCCGTGACAATGGTATGAAGGCACCCTTCATGCTATAATCACAAGTCAAGGTGGGCTGATATAATGCCACACGAGAAGCTTAGCGTTAATCAGCCAGCATCCACTGAACCCATACAAGGATATATTTCCATATTTTCAGGTCTTCATGCAGGATAACATGTACAGAGACGCCGACAGTGGAGTCTATCCCTTCCGCGGTCAATTGATGTTCTTGAATTACATTTCTTTCCATTCCACAATTATCTTGTCCGAACGGCTGGTGCGTGACTGAGACTTCTTCAGTTTCTCTTAAATTACGTTCGTTCGCCTTTGAGCTTTCGAGTTTTCACAGTTCTTCGAATATGAACGTCGTCATCTTCAATGTTTAAAGACCCTATTATCCAAGAAAATGCCACGAGCTTACTACTATTGAGTCGAACGATACTCTTACCCACGTTACTGCTTAATCGAACAATCAGAAATTGCTGCATCTCCTGAACAAACTTTAGAAATTTATTGCACTACATAAATAATGCTCTCTCACATTGTGCAAAGCATGGTAAATATCGGCCAACAGTAAGAAAATACTCGATACACTAGAATTTATTTAAGAATTAAGTTGTGTTGGCATGGAATATGTATTTCACCATTACTAAAACCTTGTGAGCAATACCCTGTGCGCTCACGTGACACTACTTTACATGGAGCGTTGATTTTCATAATTGTGTAAGTCAGTCGTTGTGATCACGGATAGCAATCACGGATTCTAAATTACGCTAACTTCAGCGAAATGCATAGTGTTGAACCTTAATAACGTAACCGTTCGATTATTTCTTACTTTCTCAAATTTATCAAGAGAACATGGAGATATGTGGGTTTAAACACAAGATATGTGGTAGTTTTTCGTTAACTCCAACTATAAGTTAGATCTGACTTACACCACTATGATTCTGAGCCCTCCATTAAATTAAAACAAGAACAAGTTTGTTAACCATGAAAACTCTTGTGTTTGAAATAGATAAGAGCTTCCGAGAAAGGTTTGCTTGAGTGCTGTTGTGTTTAGCCGTTGTCACGTTTTCCTTGAATACGAGTTTTAATAGCTATGTGTCAATGACAAAAAAACAGTCTTTAAACAGGAATATTTATTGTGGCTCCAACATTGAAAGTAATTCTCGCTTTGATCACGAGAAATCTTGTTAAAATCGATTGAACCATTCTCACGAAATAGGCGAATATGAGATTAAATGCTCATTTTCGTTACTGTGGATACTATATTTTAAAAAAATAAGTCCTCACAAAATTTAGAACCGATTTATTTTGATCGGTAAAGACAAAGAGGAAATTGCTAGAGGCAGACAAGCATCAAAATAACTTTGCCAGCAAAGGTACTGTAAAAATAAATTATGTATTCTGTTTCTCAATTTCAACAGTTATCAACATTATTTCGAGAAAATAAGTTCATTACTATTCAGAATTGTATTTTCCTGAATTAAATGGCATAACAATATATTTACTTATTAAAGACTGAAGTACAAAACAGTATTTAATTAAAAGGAGAAAAAACTGACCATTTAAATTTGCTTAAAGTATTATTTGTTATAATGGTAAATACTGTTATATGATAATCAGATGAATAATCGCGAAAGGTACCAAAATATCTAACAATAATCTGTGACAAACCTTAATTTCTTAGAATCGCTGAGCACTAATTGAAAACAAGAGAGATACATACCAATTCCACACGTATAGTGAGTTCGCCTCCACTCTATGCCCTCTATCGTCCCATTCTGCAACAATTGAATCACAAAACATAATGCCCTCTTTCCCCAACAAAGAAATATTTTTTTGCATATACACATGGGATTGAGGAAGTAATAATTTCAATATAGTTTCTGTCATTTTAATTGTTTTAAATATATTTATTGCTTCTTTGTTTATATCTTCTAGGTAACAATGGCACCGGTTGGAAGAAAGAGAAACTCCTCATTTTTGATTCTATATCTGGCCTTTATTAAAATAACTACTTGCACTGAAAAAATTAATATTCCAAAGGAACCCAGAGAAACTGCATTTCACAAATATCATAGAAATTCATTAGATATAAGGTTATCGGTAATACTCTCAACGAGCAAGATACAGCAGGAATCATTTCTAGACGAGCATTTGCAACAATATTGTTATAGTCCGTTAATAATATTTGACCATCTTGTTAGTTCATCTCATGAAATTAAAGATGCAAATAACAATGGGGGCTTTAACGATAAGGCTTCCTGGTATTACATTTTACTTACAGATTATGAGAATACCACACATGTAGTTACCTATGTTCAAAACCAATCCTATTGGAACCCAAGGGCAAAATTTGTAATTTTCCTAAAAAACAGTAAGGTAACAAACAGAATGGCACAAAATACGCTTGAAATATTTTGGAAGTATGGTGTATTAAACGTGATAATTGTTATTAGAAGCAGGTATTTACCGTTATCTCGTGTTGAAGTGTTTACTTTCGATCCCTTTAAGAAGCAATTAAGTAGATATGAATTCCTTGCAGCTAATATATTGGAAGAAATTCACAATGATTCTAGTAAAAAAATCTTTCCAAAGAAATTATTAAATCTCTCAAATTACACTATAGTAGCATTAGATCGCCATCTACACCTACAACCATACTTCTCAGTATACAACGGAACGTTAACGGGCTTAGATTGGAAGCTCCACAAATTGTTATCTGAATACATGAATTATTCCATAAAATTAGTTTTTAGCACTGAAGACATGGAGGACCTACGCAATGGTAAAGGCGACTTCGTGATTATACGTGCCAGAGCGGATGCGGAAAGAATAAAGTATTTTGAATTCACTGAACCATCAACTGTTTCAACAATGTATTTTGCTGTTCCAAATCCAAAGCCAATGCCTCAATGGATGGCACTCATTTTACCTTTTCAGAGAAATGTCTGGCTACTTATTGTTATTGCAACAGTTCTGGTTCGTATTGCGTCTCTGATTTTTGTAAACTTAAATTGGAATTGGATAAGAATAGCCCGAGATAAGAGAATATTTTCTGTATTGCGTTTATTATTACAAATATCTGATCCTCACCAGCCAACAACTCATAACGTAAGATTAATTTTCATTGCATTCGTATGGTTCTCAATGATAATGTATTCGATATACCAAGGATCAATTATTAAATTTCTCACAAATCCTCAGTATTTTCCAAGAATCGATACATTGGAACAATTAGCTAACTCACGCTTCGTAATGCAATGTATTCCAACCCACTGTCAATTAATATCAAGTTCGGATAGTCGAGTCTTGAGAAGAATGATACCACAGATAAAGGAAATCAATTTTGGTTCAGTCGCTTTGACTACTGCGTTAGATGAAGTTGCAAATGGCGATGGAAGTGCTATGCTTAATCGTTATGCTATTCTTGAGTACCACTCTGGTACCACTCATGTTACAACCAGTGGAAGGCCTTCTTTTCATATTGTCAAGGAACCAGTGATTTCATCTGTTGAAGGTTACTTAGTTCGAAAGGGTTCTCCATACCTTCCAAGAATGAATGAATTAATCAGCCGTATATTTGAAGCAGCTTTAAACACTAAATGGGAAAAAGATATAAAAGTTTCTCTAAAAGTCAAGAACATGTACAAAATGTTGAATTCATACAAAAGGAACAAACCTATAAGAATGAAGCATATAAAACCCATTTTATTAGTCTGGGTTGGGGGAATTACAGCAAGTTTAGTTATGTACTTAGGTGAGATCATGTACAACAAAGTACCTTTGTTATATCCAAAAATTCAATACAATTAAATGGAGTTTCATTAACCGAAAACCATGATAGTTAGAATTCAATTACTATTATTTTTTTTCTGCAAATTATGCTACATCTATTTACAAATTAGCACAATAGTCAACACTTATTCAATACATTTCAAATGTTGATGTGTTTTAGGAATCATACAGAATTTCTTATTTAATATATTAAGCAGGCTTTCCCACGGGTAAAATTTAACCACATTCACAAACGCAATAAACGCTTTTCAACAATATGGTACTCCCAGTGATATAGTGAGGCTTGAGCTGTGGTTTTTGTTCAACACAACACCGTATTGACGAGGTGGCCGTTATATCTTTCAGAAGTTTACTTCTCTGTGAAATTAACAGCCGTTTCCTCAAAAATATAATTTAATCTAAGAAAGCTTATAATTTCAAACACAAATTTATCAAAGGTGTTGAAGGCCTTTTAGAAATAAAAAAAAATACTTAATACTAAAAAAAAATAATAATGAAACAAAGGTGTTTTGTGAACTTGACACTTAATTGCATGTAACGTGACCTTACTGCAGCTTCAAAAGAATTTGTTAACTAAGTGCTAATTAATTGAGAACTTATTTACTTCAGAACAACAGCATTATGAATAGTGAAATATTGGAGGAACGTGTAATATATCACAGGCTACGTAAGAGAATATAAAGTGTGATCATTATCGTTATTAAGTAGGAAGAAAGAACGAAAAAGGCTTCAATGAGTTTTAAATAGAATATTTTCTCTTCACAAGGAAAATCCAATTTTTCATCCTTTACAGAGACTTGTTGACGTAGAGAGTAATAGTAGTTTTATTGTGCCCCAAACGTTTAGTCATAGTACAGTAGCAAATCATACGCTATTGAAGTAAATTTATGTAGATTGAAGAGTTAAGCACATTTCTCATTCAGTCACGATCTGTGTCATTCACTGGAAGCTGTCGAAGTTGAATATAACTCTTTGTATCACTAACAATATAAAACAAACACTAAATGCACGTTAGTGAAATACACACTCGAATTTTATATATTATGACTTTCATTGGCAAATCCAAGTAATCTGTTGATGTCGTGATATTCCTGCTTGTGGTGCAACATCATCGAAAGAAATCCTTCGTTCGATCCAAAACTGTTCTGGTAGTTTAAGAGATTACCATGTTGCGATGATATAGAACGTACGTGTATATAAGAACTCTTGTATGATATAAATCAATGTTCTCCATTTATTTCACCTCTTAGCATATCATTTCTTAGTGTGATGTTGCGGAAAAGCAGTGCTACAGTAGGTATCATACATGCACCAGAGGTATAACTGCTTCTAAAAATTTATTTGGTGAATCCTAGTTGTAGAAGTACCGGTACCTCAAATATATCTGAATATGTTATTGTAAAAAGGGACCCGACTCACATTTATGACGTTTCGAGGAAAACGATAAAAACTGACCTTCTCTAAAACCTCTCTAAGGATATTAAGTCCAGTTCTTTGGGCTATCATACTACTGACAATTTGAAATAGTTTATTCACTTTTTCATGTCTGGATGTTGCCTGATGTGAAAGGGAGACAGGATGAAACGTTCATGACTTAGGATGTGACAGGATGCGCCTGCCCATGAGAAACGGTGAACGTGGTAAACTTTTTATGTTCTGTGCATTTACTCATTTGTATATACGTTATATAATTATTCTAAAGATATTCATAATATAAAGATTCTAGATTGACGTCACAAGAACTAAGCCTTCCCGTCAATGATTGATTATAAAAAAAAATATTCATTTTTCGTTTAATAAAGCGGCAGAAACTGAACTTATTCAGAAGGCCGCTAGAGGGGACAAGCACCCATGGTGGAGAACTAGTATTAAAAAGTACTTGTATTCTTCCAGGGACCCTCCCGGGTCTTACACAGAACATCGATCAAAGGGACAATTGACAACAGCTGCGTTTCTCAAGGTATGTTGCGTTCGTACACAAGCATTATAACTGTGATTTTCGATTATCAATTCCTTACACCACGTCCGATCCTGATAATTCCTATGTTGGAACATTAATCCTTAATTAAAAATTATTTCACCTGATGTTATGTTAAGTGTTCTATTTCAAAGAATCAGAATTTATACCTAATACCTCTTGCTCCACTTACCTTTAGTGAGTCTACGAAATCCCACCATGCAACAAATGTTTTTTTTAAAGATTGTCAGCGAGTCTGTCCTAAGAATCTCCAAGAAAGTAAATAGTTAAAGAAGTGTTAACAATGTGTAAAATAAGTGCGCTAAAAGTGCACAAAAACAATAAAACTCGTATTTTTTTTTATTTCGCACAAAACATAAAGTCATTTCTGCATTAAATTCTAGTGTATGTTTCATTACCACATCAGGGCGAGAAATCTGCATTTTCAAGCAGATGTCGTCAAGGTGGACATTATGATAAATATTTTCTGAAGATGGTGGAAATATATCCATACTTGTTCATGTATTTTAGTCGTAGTATAGACAATGTAAATATGACAAAGGCCGTCAACAAGGGTTACTTTGAGCACGGGATTACTTTAGGCAAAATGAACAAGATTTGACAATTTCTACTGGTTGTTCTGTGAATAATACAAGTCTGTGTTTTAGTGCCCGTGTAGGATATGAAGTGGGTTTTCGCCGTACATAATCATGGACCGCGATGGCTAAATGGTGAGCGCTCACCTCTGGTGCTATAAAGGTCGTCGGTTTGATTGCTGTACATGCCATATGGGCTTTGTGGTGAAAAAATAGCTTGTGTGTTGGTTTTCTTGGGGTACTTTCGTTTCCTCCCACATTCTTCATTACACCAATTCATCCCATTATCATCCATCCATCCAGCCTGAGCTAAATTGCCTAAGGGCCTTACAAATTAAAAATTCACCGGACATATCCTTGCTAATAACATGTGTCAGTAGGAATGTGTCTAACAAATTTTAAAAATTATTTTTAAACAAATTAATAACATTTGCGACTTGTTATTTCCCTGCTCTAGCCATGGACGCGTGAAGGCCAAAAATAAATTTAAATTCTTAGTCGTTGTTGTAAATAGAGGACAAAGATTACCAACCTATTTACGAAAAATTTCCTTGCTCTTATTATAAATATTGTGAAGGTTTGGTTAGAAAACACTAATCTAAATATTCCGGCCAGAAGTAATCGAACCAAATCCCGTGTATATGTTCAATTGTGTGCATATCTTATATGTATAAGAAAAGAGTATTTTTTTTTCGGAAAGTGATTCATGTATTGTATATCTGTCAGACAAAAACGTTTCGAGTGGAGATGAAGGATCGTGGATAAAGTTGCAGTGCTTCGCTGAAGCCTCTACTTAACACTTTGGACTGAGGAAGTTTCCTGGTACAACATGCAAACTGGGAATCCATTCAGCTATTGCCTTTTTGATATCTATGTTTTGCCAGCACGTTAGTAACATTTTATTATTAATAATTCTCTTTTTTGTTTTTGTTCATAACATTTTTAGCAATACTTTTCCAGCAAGATGCCATTAAGAATTTGTTGTCAACATTTTCGTAAATACCGCTGAAAAATGTTATTTTTGCTCATTTGGGGTCTAAATCCGCCTTAATTGTACAATTTGAGCCATCTTCCACGGATGCGAAGCTACTAAAATACTATGCTTCATCTTACTCAAGCGTTTGTTTCTTTTCGGAAGTATTTACCTCGGTTTATTCATATATCGTTGTCCAAGCGTATATTTGAGAGCAGAAGCAAATGCTTCACTTTCGGTTGAGCACGAGTTTTTGCTTCACTTTTTATTCATTCACTTCGAAGCATTTACTTCAAAAGTGGCAAGCAAAAAATATTACTTCATTTTTGATCCCGCCAAATGAAAGACAAGGAGCCAGAACCCTCAGAGACCGAAATATTCGGAACCAGTCATAGTTCATTATATCCCATTGGTTAAATGAAGTAGACCTTTTAAGAAAAAGAAAGGATGTCAATTTGAATCGTGAACATGTAAATGGGGGGTAGGCGTAACATCTCTCAGGGGTATGCATGCGGGAGGTTACATGGACTACACTTGTTTCCTTATAATATCTGAGAGTCCAATAAGTTCCAATATTTGTTGCTGCAATCATAAGAGATATTTATAGCGACTTATGTAAAGTTCATCATTTTTATATTTGAATATCCAAACTGCAAAACTGTTTGTCCACCTGAAAATCTTCTCTTCAAGACTTAAGGACTAAATGATGAGTTTTTCACGCTTATCATTAGTCAGTACTAGAGACTAAGGTTTAATGAATATACGTAATCAGTGACTCAACCAGACCCCTATGGAGGGTATCACCCCTCAAATTCTAGAGAGCATCTCCAACTTTAAAATATTACGGTAAAAATCAACAAAAAACGTGCAAAACTCCACTTACATACTTATAACTTGAACTTAGTACCCCACCCCCAACTAAAAATCTTAGCGGAATTTCTGTACGTAATCCACATACATCTCTTCGCTGTTAATATGATATAGCTAAAAACAAGTCACATTCATATCTGATATACAAAAATAAGAACATTTTAATTATTAACTTTTTGTACAGTTTTGTTTAAAGCAGATGAAAATCTCTAATGTATCAAGGGGTATGTTTTGCCTCTCTAATTTACGTCTTGGCTTCATTTTAGCAATCATGAACAAGATCGACAAAATACATTTTCTTGACCTCTTTCCCCTACTCAGCCGAGTCATCAACGAGGCTAGTCGATCATCGGAAAGTATCTTTTTAGTCTTTTTAGAACAGAAAGATATTTGTTAGAGGCAATGGGGATCGGCAGTGACACACATTCCCAATGATAACATGAGAATAAGTAGCTAATTAAAGCAGCCTTCCATACTGTGGACATAATTATCATATTGAGCTCAGTGTCTTGAGGTGAACATCACTAAACAACCTGAATTCAAGTCCGACTAGAGGCAGAAATCTTACATCCGCTGATACTGACGCAGTCTAGTAAAATGAAGAGACTCAGTCAGTATTCAGTACATCAATTCTCATGGTAAATAGGAAAAACTGCTCAGTCTTGTTGTGGGTATCAAAAACTCCACAAGAACTCAAACAACTAACTCATGACATTCTATATGATGTCACAGGCAAAGTAAACATTATACTGATAAACCTCTTATAATGATGTGATCCCACATCTTGAATAAAAGTTGGATCTATACATCTAAATAGGTATCCGAAAAGAAAATAATCTACATTGAACCAACGAAACTTGGGAAACAATAGCAAAGATAATAGCACTGGAATTCCTCTCAACAAAACAAAAAGCTCAGCTCTCACGCAGAGGAAAGACAAAGCAAAGGCCCCCTTTAAGGCCACTACACATTTTTAGGAAAACCTAAACTTGTTAGACGAACGAAAGTCAACTTCCAAAAAATATAATACACCACACTAACTCACTTTCAGATCTGAAGTGTTCTCAAACCTAAACAAAAACTTGAACTTAAAATTCCCTTTCAAATTAATGTGGAAAAAAGCTCTAATCTGGCAAACTTGGTAATTTTGACTCCCGCAATGTATAGACCTTGGGCGCCCTGAGACATGCAAAGACTGCCCATCAATATACAGGGTGATTCAGAATCTCTGGTACAAACTTCGGGAGGTGAATCCTCATATCAAAACAATAAAAAGGCTCATATGAACGCGCCCTACTATGCGTTGTTTCGGCGCTAGAGGGTCCCAAAGCCGTCCAAAACTGTATTTCTAGGCGATTTGTTTCGAATAATAATAGTTGCAGAGCTGGCGGCCACCAGCCTTAATACCTGTGTTGTAGTTAATACCGGCGTGCCCCGGAGATGGCGCGCGACATCGTTAACTTGCCAATATTGTTTTCTAAAGTATGCCAATTAATCTTAATAATCTTTTCACCTATACTAAAGTACTATAGAGAACTAATAATCACCAAAGACCGTTTGAACACTAAGTGTGTACAGTCATAAGTGGAGGTTGGAGTTATAATAAATATTTGCTTTTTCCTACAGCAGAATTGTTTCACTGTACGCCTAATAGTTAGACTACCAACATGATAGTACAAATATACGCCAAAACATAACATACCACGATATTCCTCAATTTGGAGGAAGAAAGATTTGAGTTCTTGAGCATCATTTAGAGAATCACGAGATAGATAGGCAGATATCCCATTGTTGTCTTGTTGAAACGCACAAACACACACAGAGTGAGAGGGGGGGGGAGAAAAAGAGAGAAGGATAAAATAATAGCCTTAAAAGGATTTACTTTTATATTTAGGAACACAGTTATCCTTACCCCCCCCGACGGGGGGGAAGGGGGGAGGGGGGGGGGGAGAATGGAGGGAATTTACACACACACAACCGAGAAAACAGAAAGAAAGAGAGAGAGAACTAAAGGAAGAAACAAACACGATATTATCTAAGAAAGGAAAAGTACGAGGGAAATTGATATTAATCATGAAACAATTTCAGGAATAAAATAAAAGCAAAGTAATTAAAGCCCGCTTAGGGCGAGAAATGCTTTTTTAAAGTGGCGTAATCGGTTGGAGCGCATTCCTTCTAAAGTTTTGTACTTTTAACGGAGATGGTTCGAATCCCAATAGCGGAAACGTGGTCTTATTTATTTTTACTAAACGCAATAATAACGTAATATTAATTGTTCTGATAGTTTAATTTAACCGTTCTAATTTACATTTTATATTCCGTGATAGCGAAGCTATTAAAAAAGGAACCTTATAATACCGCTCAGTCCGTTCGTACATCCATGTGTAGAAATGAAATCTCAGGAACCACAAGGTGTACATAGATACCTATGCTAAATACCAGCCTGAAAACACATATGAGGAATTTCCTGTGCAATTCACAACACAAATAAACAAAATAAGGGAGAAAAGTGTAATATTAAAAACAAAAAAAATGCTGTTTTAAGGCCAAAACAAGTATTAGAGACCACATGAACCGGAAACTTACAATGAAGCAATGATTAACCAACTTGAACAAAGAAACCAGGAAACCGGAAAAGTCCAAATACCAGGATAACTCCCCAAAGCAGGAGACCAACGAAACAGCTAAGAGGAAAATGGAAGAGATGCAACCAACAAAATATACCGCAGGTCAAGCAGCCAAGAACCTATTAGTACATGGCTGAGTGACCACTAAAATAAATTGTCACTACATAGAAAGAAAAACTTAGAATACTAAAATAATAGACCTGAGGCAAAGTTGCCTAAAGGTTTTAATTCCAAATTCTCATTAAATTAACAATCATAATGAGTACCATCAGACGGTTTAAACCGTGATCCACACAAACCGAAATACCGGAAAGGTAAAAAAAGAATAGTACCTAAAGAAAATTTAAACCTCAGGCAGGCTCTGAGAAGAGTTAATACACATATATGGGAAAATGGTCAAACACATGAGCATAAATAGTCTCACAAGACAAAATAGGAAAGTTGACAGATAATACTGGTCAAACGGTAGAACAAAACCAGAATCACAGAAACACTGGTACACTTACAGAAATACAAGAAGGAAGAGGGGAAACAGCGTTATTGCATATACAAAGAAAGAGAGAAACCAGCATGTTGGAGTGAACAGGATGGACCGGGCTCCGGGTCTCGCATTGTAGTGAAACAAACAGAAAAAATTGTCGACATCAACTGGCCTGAGCGTTATTATTTAAGGAAAATCCACTATACATAAAAAGTCTTGGGTTTATAAGCTTAAGAATTCATAGTTCTTTTTTCTGTTCCTATTTTTTTACTAACTAAATGGTTTGTACATTTCATCAGAAAGTTTGTAACTATCTGTATCTTGGAAAGAGCAACACTATTAAAGCAGTAAATGACTGCTGAGATGTTTGTTTGTTTATCACGTGAAAGAGAATAATCCTGTTAGTTTTGTAATCCCGCATTTAAATCCTGTTATGTTATGTAATATGGCCGAATATCTAGTCTTCATTTTCAAGAGACAATCGCCGCCACTAGATTCAAGCGTACCTTTAACTTTTTTGACCCACTTCGAACACTGTTTAACACACTACTAATTTAACTATAAGGAGACCCAAAAAATTAACGTGAAAAATCTTAAGTTACACTAGTCATGAAACATAAGCTTAATCCTGGTACATTAGTTGCATCGAACCAAAAGTTTCTTTCCAGAGTTTTGAACTTTTTGTCTAACATCTCTGGTGTAGGATTTATGGTAAACTTCGTTAGATACTGAAGATAACTGTGTAATTGGTGGATATATACTGAATAACCAATGTTCCTCTTCTCCCATATTCAACATATCTACAAACATATCACATTCCTATGTATCTCATTCAGTTCCAATGTGTTTCTTATTGTCCTTGAAAAGCGTTTCTCTTTACAGTAGAGTAATTAAGGGTGTGTGGTCCCTCCTGCGACAACCCAGAATGCCTCCCACAAGTTACTTTAAATTCGAAACTAAGCTTTGTAAGTAGGCCCCTTTGAAACCCCTTCCCGCGTTGCGGCCCTGCTAGTTTCGTCAGTGTTTCTTTACCCCTGAAACAAAGGAATAAAAAAGGTTTTGCCTGATTTAGAGCCTCTCAGTGCTCTGCCTTAAAATAACTTGTTCAGCTTAAAAGACACCGTTTAGGAGTAATGTTTCATGTCGATTGATTGATTACAGTAAATTCTACAGGGTATCAAACAAGACAGTACAAAAACTGAAATAAGTTTTTTTTTCAAATAGACTTTTGCACGAATTACTACTTTGTTCACATATCATACAATTTTCAAGTAACACAAAGTGCTCTTCTCATGAATAAGCCTAATGTGAAACATAGCCAGAGCATTTTCTTCCTCTGCTGTATGTTTAATGAATGGGACCCCTTGCCCATTTACCCCTTGTTCCGCTTTACCCCAATTTCCCTTAAATTGAAATGTCCGGTTATTAGAAAATTTCAAGTTGGCAACCCTAATTTCCTTCCATTTTAACAGTGTTTCTTTCAGGGCTTACCGCGATCGTAGGTGTTACCCCTAGAGCACAAAAATACCACATCGAAATGCCTAGTTCAATATATTTCTCATTCCGGGTCGATCGTGTCATTCCGGTCAAATTTCGGACCAGATCGCCCGGTTAGCTATGTTCGGGTCACACCGGTTAGTGAATGCGACCCGGTTTCAGCTCTGATGTAGACATAAATACAAACATTTTTTTTTAAGAAAAAAGATCATATAAATCGGTCCAGTAGAAATGGCTAGGCGACTGGACAAAGATTATATGAAACTATTTTTAATATATAAATTAAAAATATTTGGTACTTTTTACAACAATAAAACACATTTCAACCTTTTCAGGATATTCTACATCATTTTTTATAAATTTTTGACAGTCTCTTAACATGAATCTCTAAATGAAACCCACATTTTTTTTTTGTTTAACTAGCGATAGGATTACGCAAAGATAAAGTTTCAAAATTTTCTTCAGTTTCTCCTTTTCAGATATTTAACCTCGAAATTCGCAGTTTTCGTAAATCATACAAATTTGGAGCAAAATATTAGCAGAAAGTACTTTTAACTCACGTTTCATTGTACAGAGACAAAATCCAAGAATCGATGATCTTATATACCTGTTTCGTCCGTCCGTCTATCCGTGTTTTTTTTTAAAAAAACAAGTATAGAGGTGGTTGAAATTCCGTTGGAAAAGTATTGTCTAGACTAACTAGAAACCATCAGCACAGTCTATAAGAAAAACATATGAGAAAGGCCTGCGGATCTTTTCATATACGGACTACGCAGTTAAAACTATCCGAATCGCTGTGCCATGAAGGGATTCCCGGAGTCGAAGTGATTGTTAGGATAATCGCAGCGTTCATTTTGAACAGTTGGTCACTTTAATGGCTAGATTTCAGTTTTTCAAAATCTTACTAATAGATAGCTCTTCCTCCATATACATACATTTCCTGAAAGTTCATGATACCTACTTTATAATAGCAAAAACTAGAACTTTCTATGGCTAATAGATTGTTTACAGAAGCCTTTTCGGCAAATCAATGAAATTGCTTACCTTTACACGTCGTGACGACAGAGCGCGACCCTAAATCTAAGATAGGAATGAAAAATAATTTTGAATAGGTCACTAGTAAGGTTACCTCTGTTGAAAATATAAGTAAATAACAATATGGCCCCCTTGGTGATTTTAGATATTTCATGTGTAATGATCCGTAAGAGAAGCGATCAATTTAGAATCTTTCTGCGCACAGTTTCCACTACATTAACGTAAATATAAACCACATCTTTATTATATGACCGCTGAATTGTGTTAATGAAGACTATTAGTACGTATAGAAGAAGCGTGTGTTAATGCAAGAGCTGGTTATAGAAATAGGCCATCGTAGAATTGACCACGGTTCTATCCCTCTTCGTGACAACTTCTGTTCACTTTCCTACGCTACTAAGTGACGCGTTCATATAAGTGACCGTAAGTGAAAAGTGTACAGAAAGTGTTGAAAAGTTCACTTATTTCATGTGTACTGAAGATGAATTTCAAAATATAAACTAAATGCACTTATTATAACCTACAGGTGATTGTAACAAAAGATTGTATGTGACTAAGTTGATGTGTAATTTACTTGCATAATATTTGAAGCTTTTAGATGCTTTATCTTGGTTTTCGTGGTTATACGTAAGCTTACAAGAACTTGCTTACATCATTCGAGTGAATGCAATGTTGAAAACAACACCGTAATATTAGAACCATTTTACAAAATTCACTAGCATTGCGTAGCAATATACAGTGACTGGTGGTCGAGCGAAAGTGCCATAAACTCTGGTCCTTTGGGTAATTAATTACTGAATTAAAGTGTTCTTTTGAAAGTTACTCCCGATATAAAATTTACACAATTTAGAATAGAAACAGCCTTGACATAATTTGAGCGTACGCAGATTTTATTCAGAGATACCAGTGAGAAATGCTATTCTCGTGGTTTGAACCCCGAACTTTATAATGGCGCGGCGAACATAAATAGCTTTGAAATATAATTTTAAATGTCATGTGATACGGTTTCTAGTAACGATTATCTTTAGTTTAAACTGTGTGTTCTAATGTCCTTGGGATAACTGGCAGCTGAGGTTTTACCAGAAAAGTTTCTCAGTCACACCAAGCTAATGCCGGAATGATAAATACAAACTGGGCCCTGATTGACTTCGCCATTCTCTTTCCATCCATTTTCTTTCACGTCACTTGTAAAATAGAATTTAATCCCGTTAAGTTCATTGTTCATTTAGAACGATAAATAAATAAGGGAACTTTATTTAATTCATCATAGTACTTAGTTTATGATTTATAAATATTACAATAATTGTAACTTAATAAACGTTATTTTTCAGTTCAAACCCTAAATAATTAATGTACTATCGTATAAATGTATTTTAACTTCGTATAAATGTGCTAAAATTAAGGTGAACTAGGAATTATATTTTTGACTATGATAGACGCAGTCGTTAACAGAAAGAAAAATAGAAGTGTAATAAATTTTGTATGCCTGTCACACAATTGATTGACACAGTTGCAATTAGCAAAGATATATAGATACAATGAAATGAACAGAGTTACAGTTAAATCAAAAAGTGGAAGATACAGTTAAATCAATAGTGGGAGACCTCCTACAGTCAGATTTCCTTTCAATTATCAAAACTTTGAGATATATATAGAAGTTAGGATGGAATTTTACAAAGGTTTCAGACTTACAATTTCGAACAGTGTATTGGATATAGTAACTGCCTTTCACCGTATTTCCCGGTTCGCCCCGGCGTCGTAGGTTGCTCTAATAGAATGAAGAGATGGTCTGTCAGTCCAGAGATGATGCTGGGTCATCTATTTATACGATCTGTTGTTTTCGTTTTTTCCTGCCGTGGATTTTCCAAACGAGGCAATTAACAAATCATTAGCAGCTTGTCCTTGGTCTCTGAGTATTTTTGTCTATGCTGATTGTTTGTTTAAAATTAACAAAGTTTTAAGATTTTCTTCTTGCTTTTAAGATTTATACATTTACAAAAGACTTGAAAATTATTTTTTAAAAGTACAATCCAATATTTGAATGAGGTGCAATATCTGCGTAATAAAATGAATATTAAATATAAACACACGCGCAGATATTACAGTACTAAGAAAATGACTATAAATGTTCCATATATCAAGATGTAAGACGTATTACGTGCTTCAAAGAGTTCACCTCTTTGCCAATAGATGTCAGTATCGTATCGTTTCGAACCAAGTTTGTGCTGACACCTAGCAGCAATATGCGTAACTTCCTTCCTGATAGGTTAGTTTTCTTGTCGCTCACCTGTCATCAAAATTTGATCATCTATAACTCCTACTATTCTATCCAATACTGACAAGAGAAGGTCACGGTACGTTGTTGCGGCAATCCGAGTCGAAGATCTTATAGAGCATGATGTAATATTGAGAAAATCAAAATGTAACACGCGATGGACAAGAAAGAGTGGAGTTACAGAGGCGAAACCTCGAATTAAAATTTTGAATTTATTTAAGACCCTTAGGCAGCTTTGACTCAAGCCGAATGGATGATGATGGGAGAATTGGTGCAATGAAGAAAGTGGGAAGAAACGAGAGAACACCTGAAAAAACCCACGCACATGGTATTTGTCCACCACAAAGCCCACGTGGCAGAAGCCGGGATCAAACCAGTGACCCCAAGCACCAGAGGTGAGCGCTCTATATCACTGAGCAACCGCGGCCCCACGAAACATCAAAATTCACAGTGAGACAACGTCAATTTCTCACTTAAAATTGAATATCCGCAAAACGATTCAAACACACGAAACGAAACCTTCGTATGACAGTAATAAGAGACGTAATATGTAAAACAAGAAACAAGGAGCGTTGTGAACTTAGCACAACATATTTTTTGTTAACTAGTACTGCGCCTTAATTTTTACACGTTTAGAAAGTACTTGTAGCAGAAAACAATACATTAATGTGATGTCTGGTGACACAGCGTTGCAAACTACAGGAGATATACGTATATGCTTTAAAAAAATCCAATGGTGGGAAAATATGTGTGTTCACACAATACAGGAAGCCAAAATTAACAGTAAAAAACGAATGAAAAAGGACACTCATAAGAGAACGTCCAGGACTGTTGTTTTATGCGTCTCCGTTCACCTCGTCCAACCTTCAAACACATCCGTCGCTATACAATCTGTTAGCTCGTCCTCGTCGTGTGTATCAGTACTCGACCCACACTGACGTTGCCCAGTATTTTCCTGTTGCATGTCTTCTGTATGCATCTGGTATCTCCTATTCTGCTTCACAACCACATATCAAAAATGTCTAGTTGTCTCACGTCGCTCCAGAGGAGTGAGGGGTAATTGCGAATGGTTAAGAATTTATAGTTTTTTGTGAAGGACCGTGTACTATGTACACAAGTCTTATACATTAAATTAAACTTTGGAATCTTGGGCTTCGAACTGATATATTGTTTGATTATTATTGTGAAGAATAGTGATTACACATAAAGTTAAAAAAAAAGTATATGAAATCGGATTTACCCCACGCGGTGGGGTAAATCCAAACTATCTGCAAAAAGTTGTCTCACTATATGATATTGCAACAAATGGCGGATTAGAGGCGACGGGGCAGTTGCCTGCAAGAAATTTTAACTACCAATTTAAATTGTAATACTACGCCCTTGCCACGACATGTTTTAAATACATTAAGCACATGTTTCTTACCACAATCTTGGTCTCCAGACCACTCTCTAACATATACAATCTTTTTATTTAGGCTAAGTGTTGAGTTACTCATAATACCTATTCTGTTACCGACACAGGTCACACTTGTATTTTTTTCTGCAGATTTTACATCGAAATCACTGCACTACTCATGGCACCATATTCTACACGAACTACACTGAATCTATTTCTCCTTAGGAGGGTCTATGTATTTTTCCTTGAAGAAAATGCAGTAATATTCCTCATTGGTATCACTAACTTTATAAAAAGTTCCGAGGCAGTACCCAGTATCGACTATGTACCTACTCGGATATAGAATCGACCCCGGTATCGAGACTGTCCTTTTTCTTTTTCAAGAGAAAAATGGAAACCTTGCCTTCAATACTTCTGATATTCCTCCGCACACACATACAATCTTGGGTCCCTCTCCCATGAAGCTTTTGATCGGTATACAATTTTTCGTCATCTACTTCCTGAAATACAGAACTAAATGTCGATATATTCTAGCGGGGTGAATCCAAATGAACCTAAAGCCTGCAGTTTGGTATTAACCCACTTGATACTTCAATGAAATATTCCACTTCCCACCTGAATAAAGGGAAACAATGTATTGTTGTTGTTACAGATTATCAGGTCAATGTCACCTAGTGTCTGTAAAAAATTGTTAACCATCAAATTGAAATGACGTTAGTGCTATGCGACTACAACTAACTCCTTAGTTTTATAACAGACATGTGAATTTTTTTTGCATGAATATTCTGGACAGCAACAAGACGCTCACACACTTCACTTTCTCTCATAAAAGTGCGTCACATGAAGAAACAAAGGAGCATCAACATCCACTCGGCAGTGTTACCAGTCGTTGCCAATTCGGGTGTTCGGAATTACTCGCCATTCGGAATTACCCATCGCTCCCCGGGAGCAAAGGGTCATTGCGAACGGTTAAGAATTTATAGTTATTTCTGATAGACCGTGAACCACGTACAGAAGTTTTATACATTAAATTAAACTTCGGAGTCTTGGGCTTCGAACTGATATATCGTTTGATTATTATTGTGAAGAATAGTGATTACACATAAAGTTAAAGAAAAGTATATGAAATCGGAAATGGCGGATTAATAGAGGCGACGGAGCAGTTGTCTGAAAGAAACTATAACTAATAAATTAAATTGTAACGCTACGTCCTTGCCATGACATGTTTTGAGTACATTAACAAATATTTTTACCACAATCTTGGTATCCAGATAACTGAACCACTCTGTAATATATACAATCCTTTTATTTAAGCTAAATGTTGAGTTACTCATAATGCCTATTCCTTTATCGGCACAGGTCACACTAGTATTTTTTTCTGCGGATTTTGGATCAAATCAGTGCACTGCTCATGACACCACATTGGACAAGAACTACACTGAATCAATTTCTCCTTAGGAGGGTCTACGTATTTCCCCTTGCAGAAAATGACAACTACGTAAATTTATCGCAGAAAGAAAAGTATTTGGACAACCCTATACTACTTTCGGAAGAAATGTTTTAGATATGCTTTTGTGTACAATAGCACTCTGCGTGATGTACTGAAGCAATCCAGAACGTGTCAGGCATAAAGAAGTAGCATGGGGAACAAAGTGAGTTGAACAACATTGGAACTACTGACTTTCATTTCAAATTACGTGCGGAAGATACTGAGACATAGCCAAGCTTGTTGGAAAGCCATGCTCTACCGTTGTATACATCATAAAGAAACATAAAACATAACAATTATTGGGGACTCGTTCTGGTCAACTAAGAAAACTAACTGCCCGGAATGAAACCTACATTCTTCATTCTGTGAACAAAACTCAAAGAATTAATGCTAAAGATTTGACTACTTCACTTGCCTAGGATATGCAAGTTAATGTTACGGATGTGTAGATGTGAACAAAAAAAATGGTATTCAGAAGATGTGTAACCAGAAGCAAAACATACATATCAGAAGAAAGCAGAAAGAAGAAGTTCTAATTTTTCAAGAAATATCAATATGAGTGCCTGGAACTTTGAATATTTTGTTTTCTAGGATGAGACAAAGATAAACGTGTGTTGCAGTGATGGATATCAGGACGTGTGGCGAGAGAAGAATGAAGATTTCAGAAAGCAGAAAATTGCTTCAACTGGTAAAAATGTTGCAGGGTCTGTTATGATTTGGGATTGTGTAATTACTAATGGAGTGGCCGGTATTCATACCCTGGATACACATCATCTAAATCCATTTTTTTCAATTAATTTTGGATTGTTTGTGGTGTAACATTAACTTGCATAACATAAGGGAGGAAGTAGCCAAATCTTTAGCACTAATTCTTTGAGCATTGTTCACAGAATGAAGAATGTATGTTTCATTCCGTGCAGTTAGTTTCATTGGTTCGCGAGAACGGATGCTATTCCGCAATAATTGCTCTGTTTTATGTTTCTTTATAATGTATCCAACGGTAAAGCATGGCTTCCAGCAAGCTTGACTTGCCTGACGCGGTGTGTGAATTGCTTCAATACACTACATAGACTGCTCTTGTACACAAAAGGATACCTAGAACATTTCTTTCGAGAGTAGTATGGGATTGTCCAAATACTTTTTGCGATGAATTTACGTAGTCGTCACTCTTTCACTGTCTGTTACCTTACAAGTGTATCGAGTGGTAGTTAGATCTATAGTATTCTATCTAAGGCATTAAAATTATCATAAGCGGGCAAGAGATTTCGAAATGGTCTATGTTTTACGTGTGATACAGTCTGTTCTTCCCTTTGTTGAACTTGTTCAAATACTTTTTTAACCCGCTGTATATAGTTTCCGTATCTGGTATGTTGTATTGGAAACTCAAAATTACGGTATTAACTGTAAACAATAATTGCATCCAAACAACAATTTGAAGGATATATATTTTCTAGTGCAAGTCTACTACTTTTGTGTGTATTCTTCTTGTCGCTTATTTTTCGTTTTCTTAAATTATGTTTGTATATGACAAAATCACGATGAATGATTCTTAAACGACAGAAAATAACGTTTTCATTTTTACTTTCATTCTTTCTTTTATTTTTATTATTATTTTTTTTACTGAACGATCTTTATCGATTTTATGCACGAAACTCCAGAAACAACACAAGCAATGCACGAATTAATTCATTTATCCAGGGAAGGGATATTATGTGTGGTGTATATAAGTACTGTAGCACACACGTTTCAGGGAGGGATTTATCAATGAAATAGATTTGCCAATAGCTTAGTAGAAGGAGAAAAAGAATACAATGCAGTTTAGAAATAGGAGAACCGACTTCACCTTATCATTTGGGTCCCACCATTAAGGAGGGGCACTTCAACCCTGGGGAGGGGGGCCTTGTCCCCAAAGCCCCGCCGAGATCAGCGCCCTTGGAATGGAGGAACAGGCAATATATATGGTAATCATGTGAATAAGAAAAACGGCTTTGGTTCTTTAACTTGAGGTTTCGTTCGAGAGGTCTAAGCTAGACTAGCCCAGAGTCCTTGAATCCGTTTTGTTTGGTTCAGTTGTTCAGGGTTGCCTGCCCATTTTCTAGAAAATCAATTGTTCAAATTGCTTCCATTCAGTTTTACCTACCCACGCCAAATGTGGTTTTAACATTATTCGACACACTACATAAACACTGAGAGAGCCTACGTAGTCAACCAGCCCACTTACTAGTGTTACCAGTCTATTTTCTCTGAAGTTATCGTTTTTCAAATTAGTTTAGTTATTTTAGTCATAGTAGTACAACCCAGCAAGCCAAATACAGACCCTCACGGCGGCCCGACCAACTAGTAGTCGGCTAATAGTTGGGGAAAGGTCGGCGCGACCCATAAGTGGCGTTTGGTCGTCGGGCCACCGTCGGGTCGGCATGGAGACGTTAACTCGCCTAGCATCTGCCCGCCGTCGTCAGCTCCTTGTCACTTTTTTTTCAAAACGCGAGGTTAGCCCATCTTCGCCGACCAAATGCCGACGTCGGACCGACATCACCTGACTTGGTGAGTTTGACCCAATAGGAACATAATGCGGGTGTTCCAAGTCCCCAGGGCTTGGTGTTGCCATTGTCAGTGTTGCCAGTCCATGATAAAAAAAACATCTCATGAACCATTAGGTGTAGAAACGTAATTTTAAAGAAGTCAGAGTGTACTTGCTTGAACAAAGGAAAGTTGTCGGGAGGTGCGAGGTGGCTTGTCTTCATATACTTAAATGAGAATATGCTAATAGTTGATAATAAGCGTTTCTCTTTTATAGTGAACAATCATATGTATAGGCACTAGTAAGTTTGTTAAGGGGCGGGGGAGAAGCGGACTTGACTCACAAATACTTAAATGTAAATTCCCTAATAATTGAAATCAAGCGTTTCTCTATGGGGAAGGGGAAAAACAATAGCGAACAATGGTGTGTATAAGCAGAGGTATTTTATCAAAAACAATTCTTTCGTGACTAAAATGCTATCAAAGGACCTGAGCCTTTGCAGAATCGCAGATCTAACTTGTTTTATTCTAAACTGACATCCGATCATAGCTATTTAAGATCTGACCCTAAATGGCGCTATATACCACGAGTATGTTATGCAACTTACTAGTAACTGCAAGTTTCTCACTGACTATCTTCAGTTTGGTAGCTAATCTTTCTCCCTCAGGCCTTTCTAAGCTTCCTACACAAGTCTAATGGTGAAATGTGATTTTCAAATCAGTTGTTTCAACGTTACGTTAACCAGATGAACTGGAGGCTATCTGATGCTATATACCCTATATTTTATAAAGTATGACGTCAAAAACATTATCATTTGCATTAATTTAAAAATATTTACCTTAGAAAACAATGAGAATCTTCGAATCATGTAAAATTTAAAATTATATTTTCTGCTTGAAACCTTTGTTGAAAAACAACAAACGAATAAGGAAAATATGTTAATTAAAAAGTCTATAAACTTAATCAAGTGATTTAGATGCTGAGACTGTTGACAAGATGTAACTGGCATTCCCCTGCTGAATGGCGACACTGATTTTCAGCTTCAGAAAGAAGATATAACTTGAATACTTTGTTTCAACGAAATTCTGGATGCCAGTTTCGAAATGCAAACCTTGAACTTTTGTTATACCGTAGAATTTCTTGTTCATACCAAATGGAAGGTAAAGAGCCATTCAGCAATATAACACTGTTGGTCTGCCGGTCAACGTACTAAATGAGATATTTACTGTAGGTGATAGGCTATTTGTGCTGTACAGGACTTATAAAAGCGGCACTGTTTGAAAGCAGTCCCCTTTTTTGTAGAAAAAATATGAAGAGTTCAATCCAATGATTTACGTTATAGTGCCTAGTAATAATGTTTATAAACGTAAAAGTTAATATTGGCGAAACTTGTATATAGCAAGGACTGTGTTTCTTGCTGGTTCTTCGAGTTTTGTAAACTGGACATGCTTAGAACTGCAACTTGTGAGACAAATTGTTTCGTGAAACCGACCTTGATGTGAAGTGGTGGGATAAGAATGTTCTTAGGATCCATGAACGTTTCCTGAAGGATGTCTCTTTGAACCAGGTTCAAAGGATGCTCTTTTAGACCAATGTTTCTTTCCGGTAACGATTATTTCGATCTCTGGTATCCCAAGGCACAAGAAGCATGGATATTTTGTAAAACCAGAATTTTGTCTCAGTATCATTGTTACAGTTTTCAGATCGCCACAAGCCTTCCATTTGTAACCTGCATACTTCGTTTTTTCTGACAGCATTTTGACATTGTTGTATTTCTCCTTGAGTGCTGTTCAGTGAGCTATCGGAATGAGAGCGTAGACATTCGTGTCATGTAGTGAAGCGCCTTTCAGTCATGTAGTGAAAGCTCCTTTTCGACGAATCAGTGAAAAACCTCCACTCGTCATCTTTCTTCAAGTTGTCCATTAAACCTTTGACGACCGTACAATATGCTAAGGACGTTTCTTCATCTTTTGTGAAATATGTTCGAAAGTCTTTCCCTCTATCGCGATAAAACGAGATTTTCGTATTTTGCATGAAGAAGTTGCGTTGCTTGAACAATGAAGCAAGTAATTCTACACCATCTTTGGTAACCCTGGATCCCTAATGGGATTATTTAATGCCGGCTGCGACACTAGTGTAGAAACATTTGATTTAGTATGATACGACACGTATTCGGCGTCATGGTTTTCGGTTGTATCGCTATCCCTCTGCACTACTTTACTCGCCTATTTCTAATGCTATATCACCGTTTTGCGCAGTAGTGTCCATCCGCGTAGTCACAGTCTTACGGTGGGTAAAATGCACGTCCGTTGGTCTTATAACTGTTGGCACATTTATGTATGAAATTCTACTCTTTATTTCTTCGACCGATTCCTTTAATGTCATTCATGCAAAGGTCTTTTAAATATTTCGCTTTTTTTTTCTTCATATGGTTGGTGTAGAACACTCCAGGTATTTTTGGTCTTTCACATTTTTCCACTATCAGTCTTCAGGAATTGGAGATGAAGCGAGGAACCAATTTGTGTCCTAATATTACTTTACAACCAAACTATTTCTCATACAGCGTTTGAATTTCTCCATCTGTAATTTCCGCAATGTAGTCCCTTCATATTTACTACAAATATAACAGAATGAATCGACGATTTTATTATAGTCGTGTGATGGTGAAATTCCTGCCGCCGTTTTTCTTGTAGCATTATGCCCTCCATGCGCCAAGTTACTCACACATGCAGAGCTACGGTAACATAACGACAACGTCGGACGGACCGTTTTCCCAACTTGACCAGATGCCTATACTAGGGTATCCAACCCCTGCGTCGAACGACACTTTTTCTCTATACCTGACATGACGACATGCATGTCGCTTACCCAGGGACTCTGATGGTAAGGATTCGTTATCCATCGTCGCCACGTCCCTCGTTACAGACACAGGCAATACAAAACAAACAATAGACCTAGGGATGTACAGAATGCAGTCTATTTTCCGCAGCGGACGTTTTTTTGTACATTTTGCCCTATGTTTGTGTTTTCTGTTAAACGCGAATCCGATGGGCGAATTTGGATCGCGGATTCGGATTCAGTGGGTCAAAATACATGCGGATAGATGGGTCACGTCACCTGATATGGACTTTTATTTTTTATGTGCCTGTGTTATAACGTGTTTTGCACATTTAATGTATTCGTTAATACATGTAAAATATGAACATGAGAACGCATACACTCCATAGTTAACTATTCGTCCAGTCATTCTAAACAACTATGTGTTTAATCTTGTCCTTTAAGTTCGTGCTCATGCGAGGTGAGCTTTGTGACCTTGCAACTTTGATTCGGCCGTCATAAGGTATGGGAAGCACATGTCAAACAATTCAGTCAGGGCCAAATTTGAATGTACCATCCTGGCGTTAAGGTGATGCGACTGAGGAAAACCCCTGATAACCTTTAGTGAGGATGGCAAACCGCTAAAGAGGAACTCACAAACTTGAGAATTCGAACCGTACTCTCTACCCACTAATTATGACCGCTCGGTTCTACTGTTCTTGAGACTCATTACCTTAGTATGGGATACCTTTTGCAAAATTGTTTGTGGAGAAAATGGATCACAACACTAAGATTAAATCATGTCTTTGTCGAGCAGATTTTCTCGTATTCACCATGGTCATTCTCTCTTAGTGAAATAGAAAAATGGTGAACGTAAAAATGTAGGAATCGAGTCTAGACTTCGTTTCTTTTCAACTGTTTCTTTGCAGAGGTTGAAGATTTCTCGAGCTTTCACTTCCGATTTAGATGGCAAGATTCTCACTTTTCTTGTCTAACTTTTTTTTTCGTGTGGGAAGACAGTAATGAAATCTTCAAATGTCTTTTATGCCTCAAAGGTAGAATCCATTTTCTGCACAGTTCTAAGACAAAAAATGAATAACGTAGTCTTCTGTTCTTCATGGATCAAACTAACTGAGTTACTTTCACTTTACGAAGTAGTACCCACAGAAAACAGACAGAAGAGTACGAACTGACACTCGCATGGAATTATTAAATTACAACTCGCATGGAATCCTGAGAAGACAAGACTGAAAGAAGCCCCACTAATAAGATTTAATAGACGTTTTCTCCATTTTCATCGATTGTTAATCTACCTAATAAATAATAATGGTACGGTCAATGTAGAGGAAGATGTGCTCCAATAGGTATAATTGTCATTGATATGAAGTTAATAAGAGTCTGATAGTACAGCAACAGAAAACTAGGAAATTGCCTTTAATGAAGAAAGCTTGGACTTTTGGTATGTTGTGGACGTGATGAAATGTAGATATGGAGATATTGAAAATTTGACCCAGGAATCCAAGATGGTTGCCATTTTCAAAATTCCTGTTCGTTACACTGCCATTTTACACATCTTTATTCGTAGTTAGGTAAATGCAATATTTATGAATTTGAGCCCCCTAACCAAAGTTGTAGAATATCAAAACCCCTTTCAAGCGAGTCCAGAAGCAACATTCTTCGTCAACTTGTTCTCATTTTCAGGTTTTCGAAATTATGGACATTTCCGAAAGTTTCATTGAATGCAGCGGTACTAGTAGTGAAATTTGTTGTACTTTATATACTTGTTACAAATGGAAACCAATTAAATAATTACCTTCTTTTAATTATAACCTTGATCATCAAATGTCAAACTGCAACAAGGAAGTTCAAATGAGGACGTAGTGCAAGACCCAACAAGTCCAAAAGCTCACACCGCTCATGGGCAAGATTTGTTTGGATTTATCTTTTCAAAATTTCATGAAACAGAAATTGAATAAAGTTCACTGGGAGATTTATACCTAAATTTACTTCTATTAGCGTCGCCCAACACCAAAAATTGTTTTCTCTCGCTTCTATAAAACCCGCTTAGATGAACATGTAGGGTTTTTCATGTTACCCCATCATATTCGCTGTTGATGTCCGCTAAGACAAGGACTACTGGTTATCATTGAACTGGCAGCTATGTGTTATATGCCAAGGAGGTGATGGTGATTAGGACTCTTTAGGGTCTCCTGCACTGAACAAAAGGGGCAGTGACAAATACGATTGATACGAATCACTTGCTAGGAACATTACTAAGTTTTATGAGCTGTGTTGTGTACCAAAGGGAATCAATGTATACCAATGGAAAAATTTGATTTGACCATTGCAAAATCTTTTATTACACATCAAAAAGAACAAAGCACGTCGTTTGAGGGTAAACAACATAAAATTGTATCGATTGCGGCATCGACAGGAGAAGAAAGAAATTACTACATCGTCCAATAAGCCTTACTACACGCCCACAAAGCGAACGTAGCCAATATTTGTTTCTTTTGTGAAGAACCATCTCGAGAAGGACAAGCTTTGCGGAATGTACCTAGAATAAAGTAGAGTACAAAATATGGAATTGTGTTCCACAACTTAGTGACAATTTCTTGTCTGTTAAATTAACTTAAGGTGGTATGGTATCTCGCGAGCGCAACTAATTTCATAAGGCCTCGCCTGTTTGCTCATGTCATGTAGGCTTTGTGATGGACAACCAGCTTGCGCGAGGGTTTTCTCAAGGTTCATACACTACTTCCACTTTCTTTATTCCACCAAATATCTCATCATCCATTCGGTATGAGCCAAAATTGTCTAAAGTCCTTAAATAAAATCCAAATTTAATCTGTTTTAGAAGATCAAGTGAAATGTGAACACAATGCTCGTTGCTATACAGAATTTGACGACAGCAGGCTATCAGCATCAGCAAGCAGACAAAAGACTGTTTTATTATTTAGCTAATAGAGTGCAGCACGGATGCCACACTGTCTGTATTCGCATGATAGACAATAAGGAATTCCTTTTCACACGCAAGAGAATTCTTATTTGTGTCACGTCCACCACAGGATAACCTATGTGGTTATCTCACCACTATCTTCGAACGATTTCTCGTCTTGTGTTACTGTACAAATAAGCAACTCTTTAACAGTCCGTATAAAGCTCTTCTTGCGTCGTCGTTCCATCAATAACATAACACCCACAATATTTGTTACACGTACTGCGAACACTATATCAAAGCTGGTACGTATGAGACCAAGCTACTTCACCCCAATTTCACTACCCATCAATGAATAATAAGGGATGGACACTAACCCTGTATCCGAATCCAACGATGCAGCGTCTAGTGTAGTATTTGCAACGTCCCGTTGTACTCTGTTTTGCTCCGTTGTTCGATTTCGAACGGTAGATGGCACTACTGTAATAACAGTTGAATACCTAATGGACGCAAAATATGAATGTTGAAGGTCGTATTCCGAAGAAATAAGAATTTAATTTAATTGGACCCTTATTTAAGGCCTTTTGCCAACTTTGGCTCAGGCCGAAGAAAGTAAAAGGTTAAAAATATAAAGTGTTCAACAAATTATTATAAACATATTGCAATCGCTGACTGCATGCAAATTGTGAGAAAATAATTTAAAATTTCTTCGAGAATGATCTCTGAATTATTCTGCATGTTGTTGGATTTCTACAAAGACAAATAGGGAGGAGTTGTAAGTAGAATTTTTAGAGTTTAATTTGATTTTAACAGTAAAAAATTTGAGGGGCGACTTCTCCTCTATTGGGATATGGGAGAGGGCAGAGCCCTATGTGGCATGCCAAATCAACACACTTCTGTTGATGGAGTTTGTAAAATCTTAAAATACAAAAAGGAAATTCGTTATGGAAACCTGCGCATAGAAACACAAGTCGCGAAAGTAGAGATTCTAGGACATCAACTCAAACAGGTATCTGCATTCGGTATGTCCGGGTTCAATACCAATTGCCGACCATCCTGCCTGAGGTTTTTCCGTGCTTTCTTGTCATACCAGGTAAATAGTGGTATGATACCCTGAAATTAAGCTCCCTCGCCTATACCTATCTATGTCTAAAAAGCTCTAAATAAATGTACAGTACAATAATAAGGTAGCAGGTCATGGGCACCTAGCAGCTGTGTAAATAACTGCTAAGCATAAGACTATACGTATTTCGTGAAACAACCATTCCAAATTTACAAACCATGCATTTTTTTACTTTTTTTTTTGGTAAGGGCCGGTTCGATACAATGCTGTATAGGTACATTTATTCAGGTGGGTAAATTTACTTTCGAAATAGGGAGTCATGCTTTTTATTTCCATCTGCGGCCTTGTACATATAAAAAAAATTAATGATACCATACGGTGGACCATTTATCGTAACTCATAACTTTTTGACGCAACTTCATAGTTTTCTTTCTCACGTTAGAGTAACAGGTAAATTCAAGCTAGTTTTCATTAATGTAGATTACACTAGGTAAGGGAAAGTTTCATTGAAGCGTGCTTATCATAAAGTGGATATGTTCTCATGATAAAACAGAAAGTGGAATTGATTTTCAGAAAGTACTCTACCAGATTTTTTTGCTGTTTTCAACGTTAATTGATAAATTTAACGTAACCTGGAGAGAAGCTGACAAGCCATGCATGAGCGAATCATCCATTTACTCCCAAACCACGTGCTTTCTTTTTCTTATGTGCCTACATGTTATTGTTGGCATAAGGTTTAATTCGTAAATTTATGTACGGGGTTTTTCTATCGTGTCGAAAATCCAATAATACCGTTAGTCAGGTACGAGAACGTTAAGAACATAATGCAACCTTTACATAAAGATAGTAATTTGTTGTGGGGTGTACTCCATTATAATCACTTCACGGTCCTTATATTCTTAACTTATTCATGCTATTTAATGTTTTCCAGTTTCTGGCTTGAGATTCAATACGCTACGTTAAAACACGATTAGGTTAGATTGCATCGAATACGGAAAAATTAAGAGTACAAGGGCCCTGAAGTGATTATATTAGAGCAGCTCCATGACAGGTTACATTACTTGGTTCGCACTATACATCCCATTATGCTATTTTAATTCATATATATGAAATTACACATGGGTAATAACAAAGCTCCTTGTGTAAGGGATCAATACATCCTATTATTTAAGGTAAACTTTACCTTTGGGACCCCAGGTTCCGCTAGTTGTTGAGACATATGTACGCTCTCTACTATTCATAATTCAAAATAATTCAAACAGACGTAAGAACCTAGCGACAATCAGCAATCTAAACAGTATTACGAAAAGTCACGTGTCATTATTTCGTTAAATACACACTCGACATTATGTACAGATGACAAAGATAACGGCATGCGGAGCTATATGTCGAGAGAGCAAAGACGAGGTTAAGAAAAGAAACGAGAGATACGTTTTATTACAGGCGATGCACATTGCCTTTACACTCAAAGGTACTTTCAGCACTTTCATTTCGCACTTAAGGGATTCGAAACTTTGTTTTATTTTGCGTTTCAACTCTTCCACACATATTAGCAACATTACATTTATTCTGCAGATATTACACTTTTGGGTTGCCAAAAGTAAAATTTACCCATTATTTATAATAAGACTCATCTGAAATCAGTCATGTATAGCGCAGACCACAAATCGCGCAAGCCATAGCAACTGGTTTCCACAAGCGAATCCATTTATTAAAGGAAATTGATCAAACTATCATCAATATAATTAACCTCCTATTCAGCAGTCTTTTTGATAACAGAAAGCTTTCTACAACTAAATATTTTTTGTTTCGAGACAGTTTAGAACTTCATGCAACATATAGCACATATTGCACTCATGTTTTAATGCCCAATTTTCACTCCACTATTGAGAAGTTGCGACTCGCTTTTATTTGCTACAGAAAATCTTAGTATTTAATATTTACATTACGACTAGGAATAGGCAAATTTGATTAAAGTAAAAAAATCTAACAACACACACACACACATGCATACACATTTAATATGTCTACAAATGAAAAAAAAAACTTTCAAATATGGCTTCTAGCGGCACAAACTGTGGATACGTTACATCCAAGCATTCACTAGTTGTGCGTCAATACACACCCTCCCGCCCTATGCCGCTTATTTCGGATAGCAAAAACGGCGCATCAGACGGTACAACGGCACAATCAAAGGTGCAAGATCGTGGATTCGGATAGACCCTAGGAGATCATACATTGACGCCAGTATGATCAACACTTCTTGGAGTTTCTCAAGGTGTCTGTGAATTTATCTCATGCCAATAGAAGAAAGAATGCCCTTCTGAAGCTTCCAATTGAAGAAAACTGCAGCTCGTTTGCACCCTGCTGAACAAATTTTGCAAAGAAGAATGCGATAATACCGGGTGATTTATTTAAAGCTCATGGATTTCATTTGGTTCTAGAATTTGTAAATGAAGTCCGATTTTTATGCAATTTGTGGCAAAGGAACAAAAAAGGATGGGAGATTTATGGGACTATGTTTACCGGTTTAAATTCTTCCCGGGTTATATCGCCCACGCCTTAAAAAGACAGCAAATATTCACCAGTGTACCTTACAAATGAAATAAGGTTTTGGATTTGTTTGAAGCTTAATTGCAGAATGGAAATGCAGTCTTTGTGTTATCACTCATAAACATAAAATTTATGTCACAAAGAAGACATAAAATAAGACATAACATATTAACTTTAGAGAAGATGCTGAAAATGTCCGCCTCCTTCCTGTAGACAAAGTCGAACACGTCGTTCCATTTTAAGGGCTATCAGACGTAATGTTTCTTTGCTAATGTTCGCAATTTCAGTGGCAATGTTCTGCTTCAACATTTCAATAAGTGTTTTTTGTACACACGTTCCTTTAGGAAACCCCACAGAAAGAAGTCAGGTGTAGGCAAGCCCGGTGACCTCGGATGCCACAATCCCTTTGAAATTACCCTATTCTCAAAGAAACTTTCATTTAAGGCCATACTTTCATTGATAATAACCCTGTGTGAGTTCAATGTCATCCAACCTTTCAACAAATTCCATGAAATTTGCCCTGTACCGCTCTGTGTTCATTGTTTCATTGAAGAAGAATGGTCCCACTATGCGTGATACTGAGACAGTGCACCATACCCCAACTTTACATGAGTGCAACGCAATTTCCATTAGACGATGTGGATTATCTGCTGCCCATAACCGTGTAATCTGAAAATTAATGTACCCACAAAGACGAAACCAGGCTTCATCAGTAAACCATGTTATTTCCAGAACATCAGGATTCCGCACAATGAACATTAAAACCAAATTACAGAAAGCAACACGTTTATCCTGGATCCTTCAATTCTTGAACAGCTGTAATTTTGTACGGTCTTAGTTGTGCAGTTTTTGCTGTCCTTTGACATCTTGAATAGCTATAGCCGGTTTCTTGTGATAAAGGACGGAGAGGTTTCGTGGGCGACCTCAGGAGTCGAGCACGGATATCTTCCACAACACCGGCTCTCGGGATCCGATGCTTCCCTGTCTCACTCAGAAGCGATCCTGTTTCTTCCACTTTCTTCACTAGCGACAATATTGTGTTCCTCTCTGGGGCAGAACGTGAAGCAAATTTGTTTCTAAATACCCTTTGCGTTGCAACAACAGAATCAGTTTTCCAAAAACTTTTAACGATAAACACACATTCCTCCAAAGAGTGCACCATTCTCACTGTGTCCTGATCAGAATAACACTATAGCACAGAACTGTACTCACAACTTTATAGCACAACAATTAAGAATACAATACAACACCCCAATTTTCTGATTCCTTGTTGACCTTGACCAGGTTGCCATCTACAGGAGGAAACTCAAACGTCCGCACCGCATGAACGCGTAAAGTAGGGTAATGGCACTAAATATCGAACGGCCTCTAAATATCGAACAGTTCGCATATTTTGCAAAAACATAAGAATGCTGAAAGCGTTGCGTATTATCTGAAGTTTCTCAACGCACCCTTGTTAATTTCGCTTCATGAAAATCGATAGGTAGACACATTTCGATATCAGCGTACGCGGGAAAAAATTATAGTCTGTGACTTTGGCGGGAAATTGTCGATATCGTTGTTTTTCTCGTAAGGAGCATTGCAGCAGTTCCGAGCCAGTTTTCCCCTGTGTGATTGTATAATTATAATGTATAATTTGAATAATAGCCTTTGTTAACATAAATACGTGTTTATTTGTTCGATATGATGCTATTTTTCACATATTTTTATATTTAACGCGAAAAGAAAATAGTGTTCGATATTTGAAACCCAGTTCATAATATCGAAATGCCGTTCGATAAAAGAGGTTCATTTAAGGAAGGGTGTGCTTTTTTTATCGAACACAATGTAATTGAAGGGGGTATTTGTGATTTAAAGTTTAATTTAAATAAGTTAGTGTTTCCCTTTGAATCGAAGACGGCTTTTTTATGATCATGGCTTATAAGGCGTCCACTTAGGACCTATGTTATAAAAGAAACTAGTGTAGTAATACCAGAGTAGGCCTATGAGTTGTAAAATATATTAAGTACTCCATAGGCCTATCTATTTTTCATGAAACCGTGAATGTAGATGACAATTATAATATAGACTAAGTGCACCTCTCCCTAGTGGTGCTTTTTCAATATTATTTGCCTTTCCGTTTCATAGAAATTGGAACTTGTAAAATACGCTTATAAACTTGTAAGTTTTATGAAATAGGCCAGAGGTTCAAAATCGTATCAGAAATAGTTCCTATTTACATTTTCCTTTTTCTTAATATTTTGAAAAGCCAGTGCCTTATGTCGTGCTGACCGAATTATTCCAGTATGTCGCTGTTTAGAGGTCGTCCTTCTCTGCAGTGAATAAGCTAGTAAAAGTTAATCGTAATAAAATTAGGCCTAAGTTTACAGTTTTTGTTGTGTTTCCTTAACCACTGCTCAGAACTTGACAATGGACAAAATTAAGCACCCGAACAAGGAAGGGGTCCCTTATACCAAGGCGAAACCTGCCAAGAAATTGAAACGATGCCAGTATTCGTTATCTGCTTTGATCGAAGCTATTCAGAAGGTAAAATCAGGTATGATGTCCCAAAGGCAGGCATCGAAAACATACCAGGTACCTTTAACAACGTTAAGTGATAAAATATCTGGGCGTCAAAGGATTGAGTCTTCTCTTGGCCGGAAGCCGTTCCTGAGTCCCCAAGAAGAAGATGGAATTTCTGAATGGGTGATGAATATGGCAAAGAGAGGATTTCCGTTGAAGAAGAGTAATTTGCTTGATACAGTTCAACAAATTGTGCTGGCTTCAGGAAGAAGTACACCTTTCAAGCACGGAAGGCCTGGAAATTCTTGGTTCAGGAGTTTCATGAGACGACATCCTCAACTCTCTCAGAAGAAGGCTGAAACCATTAGCAAGGGTAGGGCTGCGGTTTCTGAAGAAAGAATACGCGGCTGGTTTTCTGGGCTATCGAGCTACCTTGATTCTCAGGGCATAGGATCAACTATGAGAGATCCAAGCAGAATCTTCAACGCGGACGAGACGAACTTCCTGTTTCACAAGGTTTCAGGAAAGTACCTGGCAATCAGAGGGGAACAGCTTCAAATAACGGCTACGTCTCAGGAGAAAGAAGGAATAAAAACAGTGCTCGGCAACTTCTGTGCCGACGGGCGTTGCGCCCCAACAATGATCGTTTACCCCAATATAAGGCTTCAGCAACCAATCAAGGATAGTGTTCCCGAGTCATGGATCTGCGAAAAAACAGAAAGTGGCTGGATGAGGGCGCCAGCTTTATTGAAATACCTTCAGGAATTCACGTCATGGCTAGAAGTAGAAAAAGTCGCACTTCCCGTTATTCTCTCCCTTGATGGGCATCGCAGTCATCTATCCCTTGAAGTCAGTGAATATTGTCACGATCATGGAATACTGCTGTATTGTCTGTTTCCAAATGCCACTCATCTTCTGCAACCAGCAGATGTTGGTGTATTTTCACCCTTAAAGCGAGCATGGAATAATACTCTTCAGGACGAGAAAATCCGAACTCTTGGTGCATCAGTGACGAAGGTAAATTTTGCACCCCTGTTGAAGAAAGTTTGGGACGACGCCATTAAACCTGATATTTTGAAAAGTGCATTCCGTAAGTGCGGTCTTTATCCATTAAATCCTAACGCCGTGGACTACAGCAAGTGTGTTGCAGACATTCTAAAAATCTCAGTGGAAAGACTACCGCCGGAGAGTGATCAAAGCACCACTTCATCTCCTCAAGACGCAATCCCTACCTCTCATCAGAAGTTAAAATTCGTGCTTAAGGATCTTGAAGACTTCCTGCCACCTCATGTTCTTGATAAGTTCAGTGACAAATTAAACTGTGATGGTGAGGACCAGAATAGTGGTGACCCAGATCTGTACGCTTATTGGAAAAGTGTTAAAACCCGCTACAGTGCAACAGCTGAAATGGTATTGCCTGATCCAAACGACAAGATGAGTGACAGTAGCTCGGAAGATGGAAATGATGAGGACATTGAAAGTTGTGATTTCTCATGGAATAACGGACGCTTAGAGATGTACGCACCATCACCCAAGAAGTGGGGTAAAAATTCACAAGCCGAAACTCTTGCGTGAGGAAGAAATAGCTTCGGAATTGGCAAGCTCACCTTCCTCAACTAGTAGTGAGGATTCATTCAGAGACTTTCTCAAACTTCCTACAGCACCAGAGAAACCTCATCAGTTTAGGTTACGGAAAACCTATGCAATATCTTCCAAGGAATACAGGGAAGAACTAAAGAATCAAGTGAAGAAAAAGAAAGGAAATAAAAAAGTCTAAAACATGTTCGGCTCACTCTTGGCAGAGAACATGAAATTAGAAACTTACATTTTATTGGTTAGGACATTTTAATATGCATTTTGTTCTTGTATTTGATCTGCTGGCTTTTATTTTAGAATAGTTAAATGTGCTCAAGATGATACTGAAAGTGTATAAACTTTTAAAGTTAAGTTGTTTTAAAATGAACTGTTCTGTTCGAAAATACAACCTCAGTGATCGATATTTAGCGCAACCCGTTCGATATTTGAAGATATAAAGCTGTGCAATTTAAGAGACTCTAGGACTTCTAAAATGTTCATTTTAACAGTTAAAACGAGTATATTTCAACCACCAGATATTCCGTTAAGATTGTACTAATAAGAGAAAGGTCTGTTTGCTACTGGTAAAAAATTACTAATACATATTCAAATGACTGACCTTAAGTGTTCGATATTTAGTGCCATGACCCTACACTGATGAATATTTGCTGTTTTTGTTGAGGCGTGGGCGATATTACCCGGGATGAATTTAAACCGGTAAACATAGTCCCATAAATCTCCCATTCTTCCTTGTTCATTTGCCACAAACCGCATGAAAATCGGACTTAATTTACAGATTCTAGAACCAAATGAAATCCATGAACTTTAAAAAAATCACCCTGTAGGTTGTGTGTAAGTGTTATCCTTAAAGTTTAATGATCAGTATTATCTTTACAGAATGCTCAAACATTTATTGTACGCGTATAAATATACAGAAAGTATACATTTATTGTATAACTATTCTTGCCATTTTTTATACAAACAGAAAGGAATACAGAAAATGTTAATTACCTTTAGTCCTTCTCAAAATAATCCCCACCGGAATCCAGCATCTGTTTCCAACGTTCCTACAGAGGTGCAATGCACTGGCGGTAAAACTGGGAGGAGGTCTTGGAATCAAAAACGGCCGTCAGTTCCTGCTGCAAATATATCTCGTTGGAGAATGATTTCACACGAAGGTGGTTGTGGTCCACAGTGAAGGTTTCGCCCGGTGGCTTCAGCTTGTAGTGCACCATTCTAGCCCGCCAGATAAAAAGCATGATCTTGCGTAGGCAGTGTTTTATTTGTAATAATTTACGAAGGAGGAGGGGATCTTAGAACTAGTGGTTGGTGGTAAGTTTCAACTTACTATCTGTTTGTGTAGAAATACCAAGATTGTATCCCTGATTGGCATGATATTTGGAATCAACAACCGGGGATCAAATCCTCATACACCAGAGAAATTTCACGGCATCCCCCCGACAATTCGAACACTGTGTGTAGATGTAGAAGTGGCCTTGTGGTGTGAGGCACAGGGTTCCATGGTGACAAGCGATGTCTGGAACGGTTAAGAGTCTCGTACAGGACCCACTTCTCGTCACTTGTGAAAACTCAATCTGTTAGTGTTTTGTGGTGCTGAGAAAGTAACGACAAACAGGTTGTTACTCGTTGGTCCTTGTTGACTTGCGACAGTGTGTGGAGTGTCAACTTGCTCAAATTGTATGTCTTCCCTATGCGGTATATGTGAAGTCCGACTGATCAGAAACCTGGAAGTTTCCGGCAACCTCACGGCACGTTTGGCTGGTGTCCTTCTCTGTCTGCCTTCAGGTCCTCATTATCCATGGCCTGTGGGCTACAATGCAGAGTTCATTCAACAGGGACAAATTTCCCGTCCTGAATTTCCGAAACCAATACATAGCGCAGCGTTCATCGTTATACTCAAAGGCTTGGCGTATTCAGCGGCTTGATTTGGCTGCGGACAAGTTCACCTTAGAGTCATAAAGCAGAGATACCCGAACTATCTGTTTCGACACGTCCATTGGTCTCCATCACTATTCTAACTCTTACCAATGTGAGTGCGCAAAGCACCTGTCTTACTCGTAGCCAATGTTCTCCCTTCGAACTCGATCGCATTAGTACCCCTCCATTTGCATATTGAGCAGGTAGGATATTGCCTTGGCATAGAAAGGTATAGTGAGAGAATTTGCAGGGTTGTGTGCGCTCTAAATGCGTTTTGTTTAACAAGATGGTATTGTTTTTTCCTCGAAAAGTAGTTGTTGGACTATTAATTAACACTATTGAACAGATAAGATATTTATAAATAAGAAGGCTAAAGTTATAATATTATGTATGTTTGAGTGGTCGATGTATTGGATTAGACTTCCGTTTCATAGGCTGTGGAATAAAAATGAGCATATGATCCTGAGTAAGTTACTGTGATTGCACTTAAAGGATCGTTCTAGCAGCATGTTGGATTTGTTATAGGATATGTTGGCGCTGAAAAGGGTGAATGTTCTGTAATGCTAGAGTGATGAAGTAGGCGTTGGATGATAATGGGTTGTTTGATTCACATGGTTGGTTCGGTGGTGTGAGTAGTGACTTCATGTGTGCGGATTGGTACAACTAATTCTGCTTTAGAAGTTTCTGGAGATGGACGTGCATTACATTTGTTGCACGTCATGTAGGATGTTACTCATTACAAGTGGTGCGTGTAGGTGATACTTGTTGGTTTGGACATATATCGGTGATATGTGGGCCAGAAGAGAAAGTGCGTTTCTGTTGATTTGTACATTTATGTTGTATGGGAGTTGTACTCCTGACATTATTCACAACGGGCTGGAAGCGTAGGTGGTGAGTGTGATGACTCTCACGGTTCCTGCAATTGTATATGTAAATGCCCTTTGCTAGCAATGAATTTATGGTTTGAGAGAATTCGTACTATGTAAGTTGGGCCTGCTTTCACATGATACAGAGGCATTTGTTGAAAATATACCTCTCTTCTCTGAGTTCTGCTCCGATTTCCTCTCAACAGTGTGGTAGTTGAAACATCGCCTATAACTACTGAAATGTTTGGTGGTGGCTGCTTGATGCGATGATTCATGAGTGGTGTTATGTTGACTGTTGTACCAAAAATCTCAAAATCGTGGATTTTCTGTCCTAGTTTATAGCCGGTGTTCTTAACAATGATGTTGTTTTTGGTAGGTTTAGTGCTGTAATAGCTGTGCGGTGAACGTAGTTTAGAAATTCATGTTGCAGAAATTTCGCATATTGGTACTTGTCATAGTTTGGGAGCAGGAAAACTTAATCTTGTGGTTTGGTGGCGTCAATGCTGTTAAGAAAGTAGTCATGATCAGGCTTATCAACTTGTAGGTCGTCATCAGATTGTAGTGTACTCAAGGTATGCTGTTTCTTGTTAGGCTGATAGCTTGATGTTTTACTTGTTAGTGTGAACATGAACATGATCGTTGAGTGTTGCGTTCTTTGCGTATATCTGCAGGAATATGTTGTCCATACGTTCGAGACACGGTGGGTGGAAGTTCTGTACGATATCCAATCATCTCTGCCAGGTCCACGGATGAACATTATTGTGATATATGAAAAAGATTTGCCTTCTAAGGCATTGGTCCTTGAGTTATCGAAATGTAATAATCATGTAGTGATGAAACAAATGATGAGGATGATCAGTCTCTGTGCAATGACTGTTGCTCAGGCTAATTCCACCCTCCGACACTGAAGTTGTCATTAATCCAAAATGAACATAAACGAAGTTGTCTCTTTTGTGCGTGTGCCACACAAAGTCCTCTATACTACGTTAACATATCAATGTTAGGCTAGATTGTTATGGCCAAATGCTGCACCGAATTTATTTAAAAAATATGCCCCTAAGAATTTCTTCTAAGGGATAACATCGTATGTCTTTATTTGTTATATCCATTACTAGATGAGTCATCTCCCCGGACGGAGGAGATTGTTCTACTGCTCCCACGTTTACCAGACGGGTTGGGATGTTGGGAGAGGAGAACCTAAGCTCTAGCTGTGATCGCCACTATCTTTTATTCATAGCAGGTCCCCAATTGCATCACGATGCTGGGTGGGCACCGTTCCAGACTCACACGCCTTGGAAAAAATCCTTGACAGCTCCGGAAACCGAACACGTGACCCTTCAATCCGTAGTGAGACACACTAAAGACTAGGTCAACGGGGGTGGTCATATATGTATCGAGTGACCCTAGTTCAGTTGGCCTCGTAAGGATTCTTTTAGATATTTTTCTGTCGCGCCGGGATAATGGCGGAATGGTTGCTTGAAACTTCGCACAAACTTTCTTCTTGCTCAGCTCGGTTCGATCTTAAAAGCTGCCGAAAGGACTTAAATTAAATAAAATTCAAAGTTATCTCATTTTGTGTGGGTTATTTACAACTTTTCTTATTTTAGTGACTTACCACCAGTGCCGGATTTATGCGTTTAAGCCCCCTCGGCTCATGACTTCCAGCGCCCCCTCCCCTCCCTTTTCCATTTCTGCTTCATATTATTACAAATTATTCTCCTCCGTTCTCTAGTCATTGATTAATAATAATAATAAGAAGAGGAGGAGGCAGAAGAAGAACCTAAGTAATTGTATTATTATAGACCAAACCAAATCGCCTCCGCACAAAATCAAATGTTTATTTAAACAATTAGCGAAAATAAAGAGTCAAAGTCATCGTTTCCCCCTCCATTTCAGACCATGAGGAATCAAACTGTTTATATTATAGTTGTGTCTGAATTGTAGTTAATGTGATCTGGGGGAAATAACTATAGAGATAGCGAATAGTAAGCTATTGAAAAAGATTTGCCAGTTTTAGAGTGAATCTCAAAATCTTCCCCATCGTTGCAGGTCATGACAAATCCAACGGCTCATCTCTGTCTGACTTCTAGTTGCTGAAATCTAGCGGCGGAGGAGAGGGAACGGACATACAGAACACACCGTATATCTTTCCTTATCCACTGACGTTCATACGGGTGCGCAGTGGTTATTTACAAAATACGGTTCAATATTATTAATAATAATGGCATTCAATGCATAAGCCTACAATGAACAATTTTAATTAAATTACTGTAGACCAGCGTTTCTCAAGCTGTATTCATCCTGCGCCCCCCTTTTACATGTCTACGACCGTGCGACCCACAAATACATGACATATCAAAGCATGACAGTTGATTTGCTGTATTTGATAATAAATATCCTAATCACATTATCCAAAGGTATTAAACAAATTACATTATCTTTAGTAATTACGAAAACAGTAACCAAAATAAAATCCACATTCAAAATTTATTAGTTTTAACCAACAAAACCCCAGTTAAATTTATTTTTTCACTTCTTTCGACCCACTTACACACAACCTAGGAGCCCCACGTTGAGAAACCTTACTGTAGACTACCTGTGGAATACATGTTAATTACACTCAACTAGAAGGTAATACAAAATACGATCACAGAGAAAATACTATAAGATGTATTAAAAAAAAATTAGTATTAATGATTCATATGTACAATTGGTAATTATTGTCCATAAATCAGAATTTTTATTTAGATTCAAGACATTGAATACGTGAGCAGCTGCTTGTCTGTTAAACACCATCTCCGGGAATATTTATCTCTAAATATAAGGCCAAGTAAGTGAGAAAGAAGGATCGTTTCTATTGTCATTAAACACATATTAAAACATTTTTGACATTTGTAAGGTCTTAAACAATCTTTATATGAGATCGAGATATAGTATCGGAGGGTAGCGGACGGTGTATTAGTTAAGGTACCATCCTGACATTCGTGTGGTGAAAATGAAGCAAACTCGAAAAAAAAAACTCACAAGTAAAGGACCATATGGTTGTCGCACAAATCTGATACAAACATACGGCACCTGATTGAGCATGAAAAGATACGGAGATAACAAAAATTTAAACTTCTAAGGACCATAGGGGCGGAGCTAGGGAAGAGGAAACATTGAATGGGGACAAAATTAGAGAAAGGAGCAAGAATGACGGTGATAGTGAATATGTTGCAAAGAGGGACAGAAAGCCAACCAAAAGGAACATACCAACTATAAGAAGGGTATCAAGGACTAGAAAAGACCAAAAAAACAGGGTTGTCATTTGGAATGCAGTGTTGCCAGCTCTGTAGAATGTTGAGATATCAGATATAGCACAAGATAGCAATTCAGGCACAAGAAACAGGAATAACTAACCAACTCTATGACTTATGGAACTCGTAAGTTCATCGCCGCACTAACAGACGTTCGCCACTGGATTGTATCATGGGCAACACCAAGCCACTTTTCATCACGAACACCTACTTCTCGAAGATTTCTTCCAATATTGTCCTCCCAACGACGTCTCGATTTTCCCAATGGTTTCCTTCCATCCGGCCTTCCAACCAGGATAGAATATAATCTTCGTTTTCCCTCCATCCGAGCTACATGGGCTGCCATTCTTAGTCGTCCCAAATGCATTATTTTTACAACGTATGTTGAATCGTACAGTCGCTGGAGTTCTTCATTATGCAGTCTCCTCGATTCTCCAGTCATCTCGTCCCATTTCGACCCGTATATCATTCTCAAAACCTTATTTTCAAACACACGTAATTTATGTTTATCTGGTAGGGTCGTACTCCAACTTTCGCAACCGTAAAGTATTACCGGCAGAATAACCGTTCTGTATATTTTTAATTTCAATTTCCTTGATATTAATCGCGATGTTAGGAGTTTTCGGACTGAATAGAAATATGCGTTCTCCGATACTAAGCGAACTTTTATTTCTTCCATGGCCTCATTTTTGCTTGTTACATATGCTCTCAAGTATTTTAATTTATTTACTTTCTCTATGACCTCATCCCTAATTCTTATGTTTTTATTTCCTTCATTCCCTGTGTTTCGACTTGTTATCATGTATTTTGTTATATCTATGTTTATCTGTAGACCTATCTCATCGCACGCTCTACTAAGACATCGGTGTTGCTTTGTAGTGCATTTATATCGTCCCCTATTAAATCTACATCATCCGCGTATACGAACAGTTGATTCAAACTGTCGCGGAATTTCGCGACACCGTGCGCAATATTTGTAGTGGCAACACTGTGCTTCCAGACGGTTCGAGAGTGCGCGCCTGTAGTGTCTGCAGAGCAGCGATGACTTGAAAGAAAAGCTGAAAACAAAATAAGATAAAAAAAAGAGTTAATACTTATTGAAGAAGTGTAGAACTTTATTGTTG
>JAGDQP010004302.1:46549-86262 GCA_022664845.1 Lepisma saccharinum
AGCATGCATCTCACATAGTGTTCTACTATATTCAGTGCTCGTCAATTGTTAATGGGCTGTATTGGGAACAAGACTCAGATAATGGACCAAATTATTATTTTGTGCTATTTCTAAAAAAAATATAAATGGAAGCTGTATCGATTACTCTAATGTACCTGATACGTCATACTGCATAAGCACCCTTGCACTTCTTTTCTTGTGCCCCAGTACCCAATACATCTGTGACAAAACCATTCTATGATAGTCCCTTTTTGCCCCCTTTAATTTTTAAAATCACATATTTTAACGCAAAGTTAAGCAATACTGGTGATAAGGCATCGCCTTGTTTCAATCCGTTGCGAATCTTGAAACTATCTGACATATTATTACCTATCCGTACTCTGCTTGTGGGGTTGTTGAGACACATCTTCACTAGTTGAACCAGTTTTTTTGGAATTCCAAATAGTATCAGGATACTGTATAACTTTTCCCTTTTGATAGAATCATATACTTTCTTAAAATCAATGAATAGCTGATGAACCGTCCCATTGTCTCTCATTTCTTCTGCAAAATTTGTCTCAAGGCAAAAATCTGGTCCAACGTGGATCTATTTCTTCTAAATCCTCATTGGTGATCTCCAATTATTTCATCTACGTATACACTTAGGCGTGTTAACAGAATATTACTTAATACTTTGTAACAGGTTGGAAGTAACGATATTCCGTGGTGATTATTACAGTCCGATTTATCACCTTTTTTAAAAATTAGAACTATTATTGAGATCTTCCATTCCTTTGGGAGATCCTCGTTTCTCCATATAGCGCTTATCAATTTATGTAGTTCCTTGATTAGTGCCGTTCCTCCTGCTTTAATTAATTCAGTTGGAATATTGTCTATTCCTGGTGATTTGTAGTTTTTCAATTTCTTTACCGACATATCGATCTCGATCTCGCTCGGTTCTGGAATCCATGGTTCTGCGATATTGATTTCAAATTCCTCTGTTTGTTCCCCGTTGTGTACATTAAGAAGTTTGTCGAAATAACTTTTTCGCACATCGACACTTTTAGTCGCATCCTCCTGAAGATCTCCAAGTTCATTTCTAATCATTCCTAACCAAGGTCCGTTATGTTGGTGTGTTTTATGTCTATCTACTAATACGTGATCGATTTGATTGAGAGTTTTGCCGTCCGGAATGAGTAACACAAAAGACAATAGGGAAGACTGTAGACACATGCGTGAAAAGGGCGAACGATAGTCGTGCATGAATATCGGGCGCACTGAATACAAATAAAGAGAAAAATAGAGAACAGTCCCGTTGTAGTTTAGCTGCAGTTGGCGTGAAGGTCACAAATTCATGCGTGGTCAACACACAAACATTTCTCGCAGTTAGCACAGCGGATAAAAGCAAGCTGGTCGCACACGTCCTGCAGCATTCCTATGTCAGTCCTGTTTCGAAGGTGTTTGAAATTGCCCGGGATGTTCACTGGAGTAGCCTAATTTGAAGAACGCAAAGCAGATCATCTTTTGGAATCGCGTTGCGGAAAACTGGTAATGAACAAAGGACTGAAAGGTCTCGCATTGCCACACTTTAATGCTGGATGAGAACACCAATGTATCTGTGATGAACTTCACCATGGTTTTGAATGGAAGAAAGAACACATCAACAGGTTTTGCAAGGCATGTACATTTCGCAGGAACCAGCTTCTAATAGAACGAAACACCCGCAGGAACCGTTTTGTTGTAAAGATCATCATCCTTGTTTGCAGCCCGAGAGTCAACCAAAAGCGAAACATGATCTTACCTGAATATTGGTCCACAAAACCTTTTTCAGAAAGATTTGCAAATCACGTTTGGCCATATTCGATGATCTATCTACTTTCACATTAGGGAATTTAGCGGCCATGCTTGCTGGAAAGTGGCCACTGGGCTCCGCAAAGAGAACATACATGTGTGGAAGTAGTGTGCCATCCATTTCAATCACTGGTATAGTCATATATGAATACAACGTTGCGGCGATTAAACCCATGGCACCAAAGATTGGGTTGCTGCCCTGCACGGCAAGAGTTCTACCAGAATGGAACTCTTTGTCAAATCTGGACTTATCTGTATTAAAGATCTCCTCTGGAGTCAACGCGTGCTCTGCAAAGATTGACTTGATCTTATGAACAGTCTGCGGCGGGTGTTTGAACCGCAGCGGCATCAACGTATACTCGCGTACTAACTTTATGGGTAATCTTACGGAAACCATTTTGTGTTTTAGTTTGAAACGCGTGACCCATGATCTGGACGTTGTGAATGATAAGGCGTTGTGTGGATCAATTTCTTTCTTAATATTCATGGCTCAGAAGCGTATTGTGCGGTCGTGAATAATTGCATTGCATTGTCTCATTGCAATGAAATGCTCACATACAGTATTTTTAAGGTGTTTTTGTAAGGAATGCCGGTCTCTGCAAGGCGTTGTGAGTGTGATTTCAAAGTTTTGCAAAGCTATCTTATTTATTTTTTTTGCGTTTTTGTGCCATAACGGAAGTTATTTTCAAAAGCCGTGACATGTCAATCGCCAATCCAGGAGGACATAGCTGGCGAGGTTCCGTCCCTCTGGGCTGCTTGGTCCACATCTTGTATGCATCGGCCAAGTAATTGTCCGGGAATTTTGTGAACGGTTTCTTTGGTGGTGATGGAGCATAAAATGACAAATTGCTGCTTTCGTGGTGCTCGATGACTGGTGGACTTTGTTCTGGCAGCAACGTCGTTCCTTCTGCTAACGCTGTATCATCTCCGAAATCACTTTCAATGTCCTCATTATCTGTAGCATTGTCGTCTATCATTAGTGTGTTAAACTCATCCACTACAACAACTTCGATACACAGCTGTGTTTTAATCTGTTTTGCAACGAGACGTTCCTCCCGCGTTGGAGTTTCTTGCGAGATACCAAACACATCCGCTAACAACCACAGTTTGTCTCATACTGTACACGTATGATGAGCATAGTCATTCGCACTCTCCTCCCCTATTCAATACACAAAACAATTTCAATATCTCGTCCTCACTTCTCACAATATCCGTTCTCTACATACGTTCAAATCCCTTCCATCTCCTATTCCAAGTGTGAATCTCAGCAGGTCAATTGACCTGTTGTGTCATATGTTTGCTAATACACCATTAACACAACTACCCGCAACTTGTTTACATAGTAGATTCCACAGTACCACCGAACGCTGTGTCCTTGACACTACCTGACCTTCGTAGTCGAATGCTCACACACAGAAATACTAGTATTCGCTCGCACTTACTCATCCCACCACAAGCACTGGTTCCGTCTCGCGCCTTTACTCTTCACACTCTCTGCGCACTTTCTACGTCTGCACGCCCTCTCTACTCCGCACCTCTTGTAGTACTACGTCACCTGGTCTTGTTTATATTGCAGCGACAACTACGGGGGGGGGGGAGGTCTTTTCTTCCAGTCGTTTTGTTTTTTGTTCCAGGAAAGGCACAGCGTGGGGTTTGGGTCTCCAATTACGAGGCCACATCAGCCCTTCAGATGAGGCTAGGACAGGGGAAGGAAGCGGTTCTGGCCCATGCGACGGTACCACCCCGGTTCGCCTAGTGGGACTGCGGTAAATCAGGGACAACCTTTGTCTTCCCTCACGTGTGCTATTCACGCACGACTATCGTTCATCCTTTTCACGCATGTGTCCACAGTCTTCCCTATTGTCTATTGTGTTACTTATTCCTGTTTCTTGTGCCTATTTTGTGCTATATCCGATATCTAAAATTTCTAAAGAGCTGTCAACACTGCGTTCCAGATGGTAACTCTGTTTATTGTCTTTCCTAGTCCTTGATACCCTTCTTATGGTTGGTATGTTCCTTTTGGTTGGTTTTCTTTACATCCTTGTAACATATTCACATTTACCCTCATTCCTGCCTTTCTCTAATTTGGTCGCCATTCAATGCTTTCTCTTCCCTAGCTCCACTCCCTATGGTCCTTAGTAGCTTAAATTTTGGTGATCTCCATATCTTTTCATGCTCAACCAGATGCCGTATGTTTGCATCGGATTTGCGCGACAACCATATGGCCCTTTACTTGTCAGTTAGAACAGTCGGTAGCAGGATTCGAACACACAGTATCTACCTATTGCGGACCCGAAAAGATAGGTTAGATAAAGACACTTTAGTTTTCCTCATATACAAAAATCTAGCGTAAATTTTGCCTTCATGCATATAGAGTACTTCAACACAAAGTATCTGTTGTCCATTGGCAGACGCCTGCCACGCCCTACATGTAGCATTGACTAAAATGATTATTGGTGTGTACAAAGGCAAAAATAGAAATAAACAATATTACTGATAAAAATAGAAACGTATTTTTTACTATTTCTAATATAAATTAACCGAAATTTAAATTACCAGAAGTCATTTATGTACGAATGGTTGTCCAAGTCAAAACTGATACTATTTGGCGCTCCCCTCATGGGTGTTAATGTCTTTTTGTTTTGCCTTTTTTTTATTAAATATTTTCCTTTTCGCGTTTTAAATAACAATTTTTTTTTTTCGTGTGAATTGCTCTCCTAGACCCGGGCGTAATGGGTCTAGCAGTAAATCCGGTCCTGCTTAACACCGAAAACGGAACTTAACACAAATGAAACAACAACAACAAGAATGCATTATTTTCCATCAAGAAAGAAACTGATACTATCACGTGATGAAGGATCTTTTATGATATCTTTACTAATTAATAGATGGAACGTTTCATTGCCAGAAAACGTTTGTAAATAAAATAAAATTGTAAAGAGAAAATTAATTTCATTTTATCACACTTTTAACACAATCTTAGGAGAACATAAGGCTTATATTAGATTAAGGTCTGTCGCATAAGAAAGTGAACAAGCGCTTTCTGACTTTGTATTAACTGCAGCTAGGTTTGTTGCAAAATTGCATTGTAAGAAGAAAAGCAATATTTCGAATACTGACATCAAATGTCGACCGACTTCGCACTGCGATTGTTGGAATTAAAGTAACAGAAGATTGCTTATACCGCAAGTTTTTTTAAAACGTAATTGACATTCATAAGCCAATAGCCCTATTCATGCAATTTGTCTGTGTATGATATGTAGTCGGGAAGCTCTGAGCTCGGATTCGTGAGTTCGAATTTCACTTGGAGGAATATTCCGATTACACTTTTCAGAAGTTTCTTTTCTAGTGCATACGCAAGCTTACATTAAATATGCACCGAAAGGGTCCTAGTGAGTATATAAAATCATGTCGTAGTTCCCAGAGGTGGCCGATAACTGGGAAGAGGGGACAAAGTCCCAGAGTACATTAATCACTGAATCGATCATAACTAGCTTACTAAACATAGTAAAGTTATATTTTTTTGCTAAATTGTAGGTCATAAAATTAATAAATGTGCTGACGCAAAACTTATTTAAAATATGAATTTGTCAGAAATAAGCCAAAAATTAAGTTTTTCGAGTAAGACATAGTAAATTTTCCTTTATTTATCAGTATTACTATTATTTTTAATAAAAATACGTACAATAAAAATCAAGATTTTTTTTCCACATTAAAATAATTAGGCTCAAAACAGTTCAGCAGCCTGATAGTTTGCTTATCCAAGCAGGGACATAAAGACAATCCCTACAACCCCCCCGGTTCGGGCAGATCATTGTAGAGAATAAATTGTATAGAAATTGAAAAAAGAAACTTAGTAATGTGCATGACACTTATCATAGTTTTATACATTTTGCGAAAAAAATATTATAACAGCTCCAATTAGCTGTGATTTGAATAAAAAAAACAAAACAGAACGTCTTTTTAACTTGACAGCTTTTTATTTCGGCGCTTAGTATATTTAGAGTTTTTTCTTCTATTATATATAGTTTTCAACAACCCAGATTTGGCGCCCCTAGCTTTGGCATCCAAGGCAGGTGCCTCACCCTCACTAAGGTACTGATAGTAGATTTTCTAGTTCGCCTCCAATGCAATCATATCTATAATGTAGTTGAGAACTTTGTCCTAACGTTTTTGTAATATCTGGTGTAGTAAAAAGTAATCCATTATTTTTGCATGACATTGAAGGCTTGACTTACCATAGTTAGAATGATCCGATTTAGGTCACATATGCGCCGTTTTGTTCGATAACGTGTTGCCATTTGGAAGGTAATATCATGATGCCTCTCTCATAGAAGCCCTTGTCCCTATTGGCAAAAAATTCAGACAGTCGATTTTCACAAGCCTCTCTTGACGCGAATTTTGCACCAGCAAACGTGTTTGCCATGGACAGGAACAGATGGTAATCACTCGGTGCCAGGTCCGGACTATAAGGTGGATGCATACGAACCTCCCAACTAAGCTCCCGGAGCTTCTGGCGAGTCACTATCGATGTGTGTGGCCTGGCGTTGTCCTGGTTGAGCACAATGCCTCTCCTATTGGCCAAAGCTGGGCGCTTCTGGGCGATTGCTGCCTTCAGACGGTTCAATTGTTGACAGTATAGTTCCGAGTTAAGGGTTTGGCCGTAGGGGAGCAGCTCATAGTAGATAATTCCCTGCCAATCCCACCAAACACACAGCAAAACCCTCCTAGCCGTCAATCCTGGCTTGGGCACCGTTTGCGCCGGCGCACCGCGCTTCGACCACGACCGTTTTCGCGTGACGTTGTCGTAAGTGATCCACTTTTCATCACCAGTCACCAACCGCTTCAGAAATGGGTCGCTTTTGTTGCGATTCAGCAGCGATTCGCAGATGGAAATTCGGTTCATGAGGTTTTTTGCGTTAACTCGTGTGGCACCCATACATCAATCTTCTTTGTGTATCCAGCCTTATGCAAATGGTTCCACACGGTTTTTTGTGCAATGTTTAGCTCTTGGGCAATCGAAACAGTGCTTACATGACGGTCGGACGCGACAATGTCCATGATTTTATCGACATTTTCGACACGTGGCCTTCCAGTGTGTGGTACATCTTTGACGTCAAAATTACCGGCACTGAATCGACGAAACCAAAATTGCGCGTGATTGGCTGTTACAGTATCAGGACCATAAACACTATTCACATTTGCAGCCGCCTGGCTTGCGTTTTTGCCTTTATCGAAGAAAAACTGTAAAATATAGCGTATTTTCTCTTTGCTAGTGTCCATTTTGACGCGCGCTCACACAACACTGAGTCAACTCATCACAACTATCTGAACAGTGTTTGTAGTACGCAATCTCATCGTTTGAACGCCATCTCGTTGAACCCGATCGGACTTATACAACGCGAGATACAGATCACTGAAGCCATCGTTTTATCATTTTCCAACACTTTAGTAATGTTTTGCAATTCCAAAAGTCTGAGAAAGTAAAGGATAGAAACATAATTAATAAACAGTAAAAAATGTACCGGTATATAATTTTATGTTTCCAAATATTATTTTGCAAAAGTAAACTACTACTTTCTCTAACTATTTTTAAGATACCTGCAAACTTTTCCTAGCGTTTAAAAGTTAGAAGTGTATAAGAAGTGTTTGTGGCAATTTCCTTACATTTGTGGTGCTTGAACACGGACCCGTTTGGAAATTTACGCCTGGGAAGATAATTGCTAGTCTCTGTGTTTTTCACATATCTATATAGTTTACTAATTCCACATTTTTGGTTACGTTAATTTTGGTATATGCTTTGAAGCAAGTTTCCTGCGTTTTATTAATACTGTTGATAATTATTTTTATACAATGTTTAGAAATTACATGTTTAGATATTATGGCCAATGATAGCAGTCTGTGCTCACGATTGTGTTCGCGAAAGGACGGACCTCAATCAAATTCACTTGCCCCGGGACCCAGATCGCTCTTCGTCACCACTGGTAGCGTTCAAGTAATTATTAGGGCACACGGGGGGAGAGGGGGCATAGCCAGTTAGTTACGACACTGTATCAAAGCAATGTTAATATAAGTGTCACTTCTGTGGCTTACTCACTACCAAGCTCCGTTTATTCTTAAGTTTCCTACAAGCAATTGTGAGCGATGTGTCTGGTTGTGATTCTTATTAAAATTCTAATGACAAGACTTGTTATATGTGCTGGCATTTGAAACTGTGCCACAAAAGCTAAGCAGCTTGCTTTCTCATAGCTCGTAAATATTAAGCGAAAACACGTTGAGTCATCCTTCTTGTACTGAAATATAGTCACACATATTGGGAAGCTGTTAACACACCTCTGAGCCTATCGGCACCAAACTTCGTATAAATATTACTCGACACAAGAGATAAATACTGTGAGTGTCCGAGTCGCCAAGCTGCCTATTTTCAGTGTTGCCATCCTTTGTCCAAAATTATAACTTATGAACTACAAGGTGTTGGAAAATATCTCAATAGATTGTTTGCGTATTCCTGTATTGTTTCAATTGTGAATATGCTTATTTCTAATATATATGTTTGGTCTACAATGTTTGCTCTCTGGTTTGTTTTTACCAGTTCTGTGTTTGCTATCTGGACCTTTGTTTATCAGACCTTTTGTTGGTCTGTATATTTTCTCAGGTATTGTAGGTTGTCCTTCCAGTGGGCGCAGAGGGCAGTTGGATGCAGCCGTCCTATGTCCCTTCTTTTTGCATGTTCCACAGAAGCTTCTGTTTGGTGGAATTTTACAAATATAACTTGCGCCGCATTTCTAGCATATTGCGTTGTGTAAGGCTTGGTAATGTGATATTGTAAGCACTTCCTGTAAGGGAGAGGTCTCTCATTTGTTTAACATTTTTCAATTTTGTGTCGCACATGTGAAATTCAGATACTGTTAGTGATTACGTGGCTGACGAACGAAAATAGTAGTGTTCCTAGCCCTCAGGGACCCCTAGGGCGACTTCTAGGCATTCTTTAATCACTTTCGTCCTTTGAATTGCTCTGTGTTAGTGCATGGAAATCGAACACTGCAACGGGACGCACTGGCCCACACCAAACAAACAGCCAGGAGTTGCTTGCTATTAATACGAATTTCGCGCGGTCGGACAGTCATTAAATGTCCTATCAGGGTGAGATTTAACTTAAGTATTTCTAGTAAGGAAATAGTTTTTGAATATTGAAGGAAACCAAGCGGTAATTGGTTTGTCAAAGCATGAAATTATCGATTTATGGTTTTGCTCAGTTGAATCGGTGGGAAGTTATTACAGTCTATGTTGTTGAACTTATGCATTTCTCCCGGTTCATGTTATATTCTTGAAAGCAGAAGATACTTTCAATATATCAAGCAACAAATGCCTCACTGGGAGATGAGAATTAGTATCTTTAAGTTCCAAAGTGATCTATACATTACTTAAAGCATTTCCATAATAATAAAATTGTTAAATATTTGCAAAGCAAACAAAACTGCAACTCACAGATGTATCATTTTGTGTCCTAGTGCGCCTTTATCCCTACACGCCTTTCAAAATCCTCTAGTGACCTCTGGTAGACACCTTAGAATTTATTTTAATGTTATTGTACCTTCGCGCTTAATTTCATTTACACTTTCTCTATTGTTGTTAATCATTGTTGTTTAATAGAACAAAATTATTTCAGCTTTCATGGAAACTAGCAAAACCAAACCATAGTGAACAAAATGAGAAAATTCTCTTGAAAGTTTTCTTAAAAGCCAGAAATTAGTGCCCATCCTGAGAGACCTACGCAATGAAGAACAAAGCTAAAGTCTATTATCATTGTATTGCCTATTTGAACAATGAAACAGAGAAAAGTAAAAGTAAAAAGACATTCGCACTGCACAGTCATAAGAAAGAATGCGTGCATGCCTTTTCTCTTTTCTCCCTGTCTGCGAGAATGTTACTCCGTTCTTTAGTGCTTCCTGGAGTACGTTAGAAGGACAATTCCCATTGCATTTAAATGGGACTTAAGTTTCATGCAGTGCTCTGTGTTCGTATCTCTCCCATGACGACAATTCCAGACTAAGATGTTTGCATATTCTGGTCTTTCGCATCATGTCTACTGCTCGTTCAGCAGATAATAAAATTCATTAAGAAAGTCTAACAACCCACTCTTTTGGAAATCCCTTTTCCAATTATCCTTCACTTGTTCTTTTACAAATAATTTCAAATCATTCAATAGATACATAATAATGGATATGAATAACTGAAGAATCTTCCTTTTCGTGTTGTATTTGACATTCTGATCATATACTGTATAAATCCATGGGGAAAAGAGATTTTGATAGAAAAGCAACTATTTTATGAATCCTGTATGTTTGATCTACAATGATATATTTAGTAATAGTAAGAAAATGGTTCCAACTGAGGAATGTGCCTCTATTGAGAGTAATTTCTACTTTGCAATCTGTATATTTTATGCATAATTAATGACAGAATATACGCTACGTAAAAACTGACTAATGCAATAAGATTATAGCTATGATAAAGCATTCTTCGTGGATTTTAGAGTACTGTTTGGGGTTTCTCATGTCTGTGGCTAATAGAATGGGGATTAAATTCGTGTAAATGCCTAGATCATGTATTTCTATGTGTAGGTAGTGATATTATAAACAATGTTCGGCGTAATTCTTATTTATGATAATATCCAAACCCACCCTTTAACTGTAGAAACTTAACGCTACTAGGAAGTTATGGAGTACCGAGCTACCTATGCTAATACCATTAGAAAATAATCGAAATTAATAATTGTTTCAGCGTAATCTAATGAAGTCGTACCCGTGTCACAATGGTCGTCGCCAAGATTTAATAGCGTAGGCCAAGTTGGCACCCCAAGTGATTGTACTATTGATAAAAATAATTGTACTTTCAAGTACTTCCATGATTTAAACTACCTTTACATCCAATAGATAAGTAAGTTAATGTAATGTCATTGTCGGAACCATGGTTAACAAATCAAACTAAAATTATGTGAAAAAATATTATCTTGACTTAAATAAATATGGGTTCTTTGTTTCTAGATGAATGTATGTTTAAAACATTGAATAAACATTTTGGCTTTGAACTCTATATTTGGTTAGGTAAAGATCCTTTAATTTATTTATTTTTCGTTTGTCTCTTTGTTTGCCCGTCCTGTAACATGCTCTAGTGGGCCAACCACAGCAGGTTGAGTTCCCAAACGAGTGCAGCGACCTCTATCAGGCTAGTCTCAATATCTTTTTATTTAGAAACAATATTCTAAATTACAGTTTTCAAACTGCACAATCCTAAATATGATATTTTGCTGAGAGATTAGTCAAGAATTATTAATAAAAATAGTTCTTACATTACTGCATAATAATTTTCTCATCTACAGATTTTTACTTTTGGAATAGTTTTTATTTAAAACGTAGATGTGAAGAAAGATGTTAAGTATTTTATTTGTGTTTAAAGTATACAGAAATTTCCAGGTTATAGGAAGAAGCAAGCATGAAATGGAAACATTCTCGTTTTGTTCTATTTCATAATAAGGAGGAAGACGACAGACGGGAACTTTTAATAAAATATTTTGTTCTTACGTAAAGTAGGCGTTAAATTACGTAGTAATTAGTAATAAGAATATACTCATGACATTTGTTTTTTCCAGGTTTGTCTGTTAGCTGCAAAACTATAGGTTTTCTCAAAACTGTTTTTTTACTTGTAAGCCGACCATATACTCAGAATTGTTCCACCAGATCAATAAATTATATTCTTCTTAAATATTATATATTTTCGTGATGATATCGTTTCACTGTTGTACTGTTCACCGTCTTTATAATCTATAGCGTAACTCAGTAACCGGTATATTTCTCACTTCTGATTTCAGTGTTGTTGTAGTATTTGCAGCACAAGAGCAAAATGTAAAACACATCACCATATTTCGAATAGTGTAAAGCAAGTCAAAGAATAGGAGTAGTCACATAATCATTGCGTATGCTGAAAGGAGTAAGGAGAAGTACCTCGAAAATAAGTCTACTATGCACTGCGATAGATCTCATGTAGACTACTCGGGAAGGGCGTAAGCCATAGTGCTGTTACCACCTATACAATTCATTATATCTTTTATCTTTATCATGTAAAGTAAAACATAAAGTTTTCATTCCTGTGATCAGTTACATCAATATAAAACTTACTTGTTGAGTTGAATGCAGTAATGTATAAAATATATTTTAGTTGCTAAAAGTGTCCTCCATATTTGTAAAAACAACTCACTCTTGTACCAGGGAAAGAAGAGAGGTACCACGGAATATGGCATCCTCTCCCATCAGTGATTCCGCCAGATCCCCGCCCCCTGCGGGGAGTGGTTAGCCCCTAAAGTCTCGCCAAAAAAAAACTTTAAAATTTTTGCTGTGAAAAACCCATAGAAACCGTACAAAATTTCACTTACACCCTCCCAATTTTGACTTTACACCCTGCAAACTGCAAATCCTGGCGGAAACCCTGTTCCCCCATCTACCAATATACTGATGGCAATACATGGTATTCAGAATAATACAAGCCGTTCATTTGCGCTAATGTGATACTTCGTACCGATGTCCCTTTAACAAAATAAACTTAGCTATACAACACACGCTAAATTTATTCATGAATTTGAATCCTATAAAATTATTTAATACGAATTTTACTGCTGAATAAAGCTAAATTTATCGAATTATTCTCTCCTTGGCTTTTATTAGCATCATAATTATTAACCACAGATAATTTGTTATTATTGGTTGTAAAACAGTATCTAAATAAACAATAATTGGCTTAAAGGAAAACATAGTATGTTATATTCTCTTATAGTCGTTTCACTGATGTCATTAGGAATGTGGATAATTCCTATCCCATCCGAGAAGATAAAATAAACCTTAGAAAACTTGGAAGTTCCCAGCTTTTTATAGAGTTATCTTTAGTTCACAATGGTTTGTGGTGTTCTCAACTCTTGCAACGTTAATTTAAGTCGTTTCCCGACGTCATAATAATGATGAAAGTTTGCACAGCAAAGTAAGTCGGGTGACAATACAATATTCTATTGTTAGTTTCCCATATTTCTATATACCCTGTATTTATATATTTTAAAAGCGTATTTTAATAAATTTTTTTAATATGGACTTCTTTATTCTAAAATAAATACTAACCTGCAACTATGTTGTGTTTGACTCGTTGCAGAACTCTTTAGGATTTGGGTCACAAAACATTAGCTTGATAAATAATATCCGAATACTTAAATAAATCGAAAAAAGTAATTAAAAACGCTTATTAAAGACATACTTTTCTTAAACAATTCGTACTAAAAAGTAAAAAAAAAGTACGCACGAGTAAAAAGAAAAGTATGTGGCGCGCCAATTGAAGAATTTATAAAGTGATTGTATATGAAAGCGCACCAAATTCTTTTCTTTTTAGTTATGCATTAACATTTTTCTTTTTTTACTTTATGTAAAGTTTCCAAAAAAGTATTCGAAAATTGTTTAAGGAAAGTATGGCTTTAAAAGTTTTGTATTATTTTTTATTCCTCTAGAAGTACAATCTCTACCCGTTGTTGGATAAAAAAATGTTTAACACATCTTGAAGTATCTTTTTGAAAAATATGAATAAGTTTGATCTTTTTCCTTATCAAGTTTCAGGTATTTTTTTCAGCGTGGAGGGAAGAACCCTGCAACACTTACTTGTGAAACACTTCTGCGATAATTGTTAGGATCACGGGTTTACTTCACCAATTCGGTGATCCCTCAAAAAATCTCGCATTTAAGGAAATGTGTGCTCTGACAGTAACCTTCACTGACTTCTGCGTTTCTTACCAGGTATTTTCAGGCTGCTTCAGATATTTTCGTGACATATAATTGATGTCTTCTAACTTATTAACACATTGAATCTTTCGGTGCCATCTCATCCATAGTATAATTCTTACATATTATTGTACAAAATAGTTTCTTCCACCATATTACTCACAGCCTACTACTTTATGGCAAATTTCGTAAGTGCTCGGAAACTACCTGTACTGCCACCTAGTGATAATCACTGCATTTATATTACAGTATTATTACACATTGTTGTGATATCCTGCTTCACTTGAAAGTGATAAACAAATATTCATATACCAATACACCTGTCAGCGTTGCGATGAATTAGATCGCGAGAGTGGATCGCGTATAATAAAACACAAACGTAACATGACTTTTTTTAACCTAACGTAAGAAATGTAGCGAACTTCGTAAAGTTTCAAAACGCGTAAATTAATATTTACCCCGCCGGCATTCGAACCTAGGTCTCTTACTCAGCAAACCAACATCCAATCAAGTAAACCATACTAGGAGCTTACAAACAGCCATTTGAAACCTTTACTTACCGATTACATATTACGTCACACACGTGTGGATAATGACGCCTCGCTGCATATTCCAGTCGCGGTATATTCGTGAACGCCTTCACTGTCACAAAACATTGAAAATAAAGGTTGTTGCATTTTCGAAACTATCTTCAATTGTTAGAATATAAGCGCAGATCTCTAGTTTTCAAAGTTTTTTTATTTTATGTTCATAATTATTATACTGAAAAACTTCGAAATTTCCATGATTTTAAAAATATTTTAGAAACGTCAAAATGAAATGTACATATAAAATGTTTTGAAATCGGTCCTTTTTTATATTTATGACGTCAGGTATAAATTTAACATTGAGACACAATTGTGTGTATTGGGACTAGACGAGTATAGGAAAATGTATCTTGAGCCTCTGCGGAAAACTCGAGCCCCTGTAATTTCTTAGAAACTATTTTTCTTTTACCGCAGCAACAGTTCTTACTACTGCTTTATCTACTGGTTATTTATATAATGGCAGGCTGGCGTCAGTCAGTGATTATAGCAGTCATTTGCATGAACTGTTTTGTTTTCATCGTTGGGAAAACGTCTTTGCCTATTGTTACACAGTATAGTTTTATATATAACGCATAAGGGTTGCGATTAAGGCTCTGTCTAGATAAATGTGTAAGGAATATTTTCCTTTACCCGTTTAAAAATAGATGTTAAGGTGTTTAGGTTATAAACGGTTGATTTTTAATATGGCTAACGTTGAAAAGTAACTCGAGCCCCCACGCTTACTGTGAATGTTTCTGGAGAATCTAGTTAGAACCTTCTTTCGTGGTTGAAAAACCAGATGAAGACGACGCAGTGTGTTTGTGAATGATTTTGTTTGCTGAAGATGCAGGAAAGGGTGAACTGTGGGTTAAATGTTTGATGTGTGGCATGTGGGCACATAATGAATGTGCTAGTACTGAAACAGACATATACGTATGCGATTTTCGTAAATAGACCCTGTTAAAGTCCGAGTAATCAAAGCTCTACTACACATTCCAAGTTTGTTTGTGCAAATAAATTTAAAAAGTAACTTTAACTACCTTGTATTTTCTTGTGGCAACATAACGTAAATTGAAATTTCGATACACTGATTCAAATATATTTTTCTCATTTATTTTAAGCCAATATCTCCAAAGTATTTCGAAATAAAATAATATAGGAATCAAGGTTCATTTTTAGTTGAATTTCAGACCTTGAGTTGCCGTACGTACCGAATTAACTAAAAAAGAATAAGACGGGATCATATTACCACATCCTTAATTTTTTTTTACAAAGTGTTAGCTTTTGGTGAATTAATTTTTATTGTAATGAACATTCTTTTTATCGTTAAAATACAGCATTGCCAACCTATTTTCTATATAAACTTGAGTTTTTCAAATTATTTCCATTACGTTAGACGTAGCTGCAAAAAAAAAATGCTTGGCATACATATTATTCGACACAACACAAAAATACTGTGGGTGTTTCCGCCTTTAGGTACACCAGTTGTAAGTGTTGCCAACCGATTTTATAAGAAATAATATTTGAGTGTCTGAGATGCTATCAAGGCACCGGAGTTTTCGAAATTATTAACAGAATTGCAACACTAACGTGTTTTATTGTGCACTTGTAAAGAATGATAAACTGTGTCCTCAATTTAACATATTATTATTATTATGCTATCAAGAAAGGAGGTATAAACTTGTGGAGAATTGCAGACTAAAATGTTCACTATACAAAATGTACAGCAAAGACATTTGAATCGTATTGAACGAAATAGAGTTTAGCCAAGAAAGGGAACAAAGCGAATATGTTGTGTATTTAGCACAACGAGCCTACAAGTTTCCAATGAGGTTATGAAAAGGACTCATAAGTGTGAACTTCCACTGTACTTAGGATTCATAGATTTTGAAAAGCCTTCTATTCAGTCTCCTTGGTAACAGTACTTTCACAACTATATTTCAAGTCGTGAATCAAGTAATAGAGCATGACTCATGACTCAAAGAATTACACTGCGCAACAAGGAAAAAGTTATGTTAATTTTTTTTCGTCTGTCCTTTTTACACGCTTTTATTAACTTACTCTGTAATCATGTTTCATCTGTGGTACAAATCTTCTAACGTTAATTTAATTTATTTCCTGACGTCAAACAATGATGAAATTTTGCACTGCGACATAAGTTGGGTGAAAATACAATATTCCATTATTACTTTCATATATTTCTTTCTATATGTATATATTTTAAAAACATATTTTAATATTTTATTACAGACTTCTTTATCCTAAAATAAATATTAGCCTGCACCGCGGCTGGGTTTGGCTGGTTGAAGAACACTTTAGGATTGGGCCACAAAATATTAGCTGGATAAAAAGTATGGACATCGAACTAACCCCAATAGAATAATAGATAAAATAAATTAAAAATTGATCTTTTAAAAAATAATTTAAAAAATGATTTTAAAAGACACCCTTTTTAAGCAAAGAAAAATTGACTAAAAGTAAAAAATAATGAATTTATGAATTGGAAAATAAAAGGGCGGGCGGGTGCTCTTGCTTACCTTATCATAAAATCATATCATCTAGAGCGCCCAGCCTTTTATTTTCCGATTCATAAATTTATTATTTTTAACTTTTTAGTTAATTTTTCTTTGTTTAAAAAAGCGATTTTTTATATCCTTTTTTAATTATTTTTTTAAACGATTATATTTTGCTGAACACGAATCAGTAGCTTTGTTCAAATATCGATATTTCAGAAAAAAAGTATACATTTTTCGATATGTGCAAAGGCTGGACAAACGATCATTATTTTGCAAATTATTCAAATTGAAAATATGTCTGATTTATTTCAATATTGTTGTGATCTACCATGGTAATATTACGAGTTTATTCGCTAGTACGAATTGCAGCGCTGCCATCTGAATTGAGGAGTTACACTCCACGTGTAAGGGTCGTGTAGAGTGTGTTTTACGTGACTTGTTGCTGGTGTGAATCATGTTAGTTTATGAATATTGCAAACTGTCTGCAGACTCACTCTGCTGCGTGTGTGGATGCTATAAAAGCCTTAATCAGATGAAACAAAATTTGTGCCACGGAAAAGATTTGAGTTGCGTAGGCAGCATACGTCGGAGTACCAGTTGACGACCATGACCTATTATGGGTTCCTTATGTGTCGTGTGGTACTTGTTACTCTGTAATGGAAGTTTGGTTACATAGATCCAAGAAGAGTTTACCATATCCAATTTACCCTGATTGAAGGCAATCATCCAATCATCATGACGACAGTAACTGTTCTATTTGTAGACGTTATTCACAATACCAGAAACAGGACGTGGTAAGATGTTGTTGAACAAATGTTGCAGAACTATATTGCGATGGGTTGTAGGATATCTGTGAACTTGTTTCCTTCACTCCCATCTTGACATCTTCAAATGGAACTTGTGTGGTGTAAGCGACAACCATTGGAAACTTTCATGAGCACATAGAAATAGTGGAGACGAGATATCAAGGTAGCCAATGGTCGGAGACTATGTGATGCTAGTCGGCTGCAGGTGTGGGAAAAAGCCACATTACCCTAAAAAATTTACTACAAGAGGTTTTCCAACGAATTTTTTGTAGTATCAAGTGTACTGAACAACATAGTGTTTACCAAAGTTTTACCACCGGATAGCTCTAATTTTAAATATAGAGCCCAACATAACCGTCAATTTCCTAACTCCTACAGTTCTCATCCTAGAAAAGTAAAGTTCGTGTTTACCTCTATTTTTAAGATCTTAGTTATCATTTACCACATCTAAATTATAAAATTGTATTATTTATCCATAATTTACAAAGGTTAACAAAATTATCAATGTTACTGCATTTACAGATAGTTATTGTAATTCTTCTCCTTAAACAGATTCACTGAAATGACTTTCACAATTTTTTGTTGAGCACAGTCTACAACCAGATATGCATGGTTGTCCATATCTCACGCAACTTCATCGTTTAGTTCGTCAGGTAGTTGTGCAATTACAATGGAGCATATGAAGAAGACTTTCTGCTGCAACAGGTTATATTAATCGCAGCTGGTACGTAATTACCTAATAGCTTCTACCCTCAATTGACCGCATCGATATCAATGTCCTTTCCGATCCAACCCATGATTTGGTAATATACTCTAAAGCTGTGGTATTTTGTCCAAGACTCGGTAGGATTCTCTCTGTAACATCATTTGTCGTTTTCAGTACATTCCTAAAATATGTTCCACTCGTGTTACCGTGTTAAATATTGCAATTTGTTTTCTCTCTTTTCCAAAGTTCCAACAGAGAAGGAATTTAAGATTGTTCTATCGAATTTAAATGTATAATAAAAAATTTCATTTTCGAATAAGACCATCATGCCTGCTATTGTATTTTTTTTTAAAGAAAGACCGGGTTCCGAGATTGTCATCGCATTACGTTTTCATTGTAACTAAAATATTCATTAATTTCTCTAGAAAAAGAGTGTTTTGTGTTGCCTGCTGCCCTTATACTATTTTAATAGATACATAGCAAAGAATGTTTTCCCTTGACTTGAGATCTACAGCCTTTATCTGTTACTTAAGTTTCCCACATTGAAGGCTACCCGTTATATGATCCCATATATACATTTGTGTGATTCTACGCAATCGCTCTGACGTACCCTCATCCTAGAGAAACCGACATTTTTATGCAGACACCTACCTTGTGGCTTGCTATACAGAAAGTTAACAAAATTCGAACATTGTATAATTATTTTGCGTTTATTAGCCTGAACTTTATTTTTCTGTTCATATAAAAAAAAATGTGATCTGGCAACTTTTGAGTACTTATGATGTGTACTCAAAATCTTATCTACTAGTTTGAATGTTTCATCGCTGTTATTTTATTTCCCTTTCCAGTCATTTGACACTAATTACCAGTACCAAACATAATCTGTTAGCAACTACTTCTTCAATTGAGGCTTGTAGAGGCCCTTCGTTTATTACATTTAGCCTACATACTAATATTAGTGAGCTCATATTGAGTTGATTTGTTTTGAATGTAGTTATTTGGTTTTGCCGTGGATTCAATGTAGATTGTTTTCGCGTTTCTTTCTGTTTGATGTCCAACCCTACTACTGACTGGATCGCATCGCGGTTCTCTACTCTTCTTAATTTGAATTATTTGTATTCTACGTCAGACCTAGGTAAAGTTCCGGGATATTATTCGGAAATAATATTTTTCTATTCTGAAAAATACCATCCTTCTGGTTAATTTGTTTTAGGGTTTTAACCCTTCCTTTCTGTTTCGGTCTGACGACTGTCCTCTACCGGCAAGTTGCGTTTCTTAAAGTTAAGTAATTCGTGAAATTCGTAAAGTTGAGTAGTTTAGAAGGAAACAAGAGTGGCTTAAGGACAGAGCGAGAGGGATCAGATCATCATTAGGTTTCAGTCAATAGTATGTCATTATTACAACCCGTGTCTTAGTATTCACCGAGCCCATTTGGCAATATGGAAAATAAAATAATTGCCTTGTTCAAATCTCCAGTTTCTCATCCAGGAAAGTGTGTATGGCTAGTACCAATTCTGGAATCACAGCACCAGCTCTTGCCTTCGTCCATCAGCTACTTTTAAGATCTGTTTGAGTTACAATTATATCGATCACTTATTCTTCCAGAACGCATTCATCTTCTAAAAGAAGTGTTCGCCCTATAAATGTTAAGAGCAACATACCCTGGCGTGTTCGTACTTCATGTATTTCATTTGTTTTATAATAGAAAGCCCTTCTTCCTTGTAGCATCTAGCAGAAAAGATATTTGTTTCATCCGTCAAATTTTTAGTTTATGTGAGTCGGTATTGAATGAAAATGAACATCGAATCAATCCTTATACTTTCTATCGTGTACCGTAAATGTTACCTATTTATAAAGGGATAAATGTTAATCGAATAAAAAAGTCATCCTTGGAAATTATGATAAAATCGCTTACTAATACTGAGTTATCTCATTAATATACACCATTAGAAAAGTCTTACTTTTATCATTAATTGTGTGTTGGTCTCGAATTGATTTGAAACTGATCTAGCCACTGTAGCATATCAGGGTTATTTATTATTAAATTGTCTGTGATTGAATGCTAAAGCTGAAGTTCATTATATTGTCGTTTGATTCTACTGTCGTTTTAGTCATTTAAAAATACAAATTACTAATTAAATATGAAAACCATCTTCCAAATGTTTGTATTTTATGTTCATAGAACAATACAGTAATTTACTAAATGTGTCGGTAATAACACTATTAAAGTTTTTATTAGTATATTACACTATGTCTACATGATCGTAATCGTAATCGTAATCGTTACCTCATAAGATTATCGTGTTACTTCAGTTATCGGCTTTTTGTTAAGATTATACCATCATCATCTTGTATTACCTCTCAGTTGCATTTGAGAAACTTTTGTTGGCTTGACACATCAAGACAAGGGCTAACAATCATTGATCGAGGATAGAAAGAGTGACTATTTCCATAGATTTTTGGGTGATTATTCCATTCAGTTCTACCACTTTGTTCACACATAATCAAATTACACCATATCATTCTGATCACTCATAAACAATAAGGACCCTTGGACCGATGATATTACCGTACTAATTATCATGAATAAACAATATATCACAATCTACCCTGCCTCTTCCTCACTATACATAAACTTGAACAAGCAGATATTAGCGTAGAAATCTGGAAACATCATATTCATATCCACAATCACGATATCTATCATCATGAAGCAGCAAATCAGTACGTTCCACACCGTCTTCACCACCGACCTCACTCACTCATTCGATCAGCGATTCTAATTCCGAGACTCCAATGCACCGATTGACAAAGACTTTCCAGAACTAATTCACAACGCAACATCGAAGGCTCATTCCACTTTCTGTCGAACTTCTATCTCATAATCCAAAAATTCTTATACAACAAATCACCAAGTATCGACCAAGAGACATTATTTAACGTAGAGACATTGTCCCTACAAGAAGCTGCTATGATCATCAAATCAACAGTCCAGAATTTCCCCACCACAAGTAGACACTATTAGCTTTGAAATATTCGGGCAGTATTCGACCCTGAACTTTTAAAGGAAGACCCTGAACACGAACCTGAACAGCCACCACAAACCAAACCCAATAAAAAGCGATTATATAAAAAAAATGGGCTCCAGTCATAAAGAAAAATCACTCGCAATTGTATGTTCTTCATGGTCCACTTTCATACGACCCTCTTCAACAACATACTACCCCTTGGCTATCTAGGTATCTCAGTCTGCTTGCTGGATGCATGCAATGTTCATGACGTTAGACGCGTGCCTTTAATCGATACCTGTGTTGTGTTGCAGAGGTACGTTTCCCATCAGGCGTTAAAGCTGTTATTTCATTCGCACCAAACCAATAAAAAAACACAATACGGTTTTATTTTTATTTTTTTTACAATTGGAATACAATGTACAATGTGAACACAATTCTGATATTTTTGACTTGTTGAGTGTACTGACATTCCCACAAACGTGTTAATTACTTATGTAATTATACTACAATTGTAAAAAGGTCATTCCATGGTCGTTGGTGGGCTATTTGGAAGCCATCATGTGTACTTAAAGCTTAAATAAACAATATAAAACCTTTGGAAATATGTTTACTTTCCAAAAGTGCAATGATATGTTTACTGTTAGTAGACAATGGATTATAATTAATTACCGGTATCGATTATAATTAATTCTCGAAAACGTTAATCTCTCAGATTTTCGTCATAGATTGGATTTATTAGTGCAGTTATTATACGAAAATTTGTTCAAAGACCCCTTATAAGCATGGTACTTTCAGAATACATGTATTTAGTTGTAGTGAAAAACATACTAGAATTCCCCAAAAATCAACCTTGAATGTTCATGTGTGTTTGTTGTTTATATAAATCTACACACTTCCATTGACTTACACTAAATTTTGCATCCACGTGAATTACGTACTGAAACAGGTCATATAGGTGGTCCCGTCGGGTATTGAACTACAGGTATCAGTGTTGCCAACCCATTTTTAAAAATTCGTTTCTCACATAAATCAACGTTTAAAAATATATACCTCATCAAACTTGTAATGAACATTATTCGACACAATAAATAAATACCGTTCGTGTCCCCTACTCTAAACAACTTGAGTGTCAGTGTTGCCAACCTATTTTAAATCTTTTTTTATCAAATAGTTCCCATACAGTTGGCGGTCTCCGTACCAAAGTTAGCATGAACATTATTCTTTATCATAGAAGAAATACGTGTGCAGTAACTGTGCGTTAAATACTCTAATGATAACAATTGTCCCCGTTTATATTTGATTTTATTTGAACAGCAAAGGGTGAGTAGTATTGACTCCTTTTACGTGCCAATAGTTATGTATATTACTAACTAGCTTAACTAATTCTATGGCTTACGGAACTCGCAAGTTCATTACCGTACTTATAAATCTTCGCCATTAGATTTTATCGTGGGCAAAATCAAGTTAATTTTCATCGCGAACATTTGCATCTCGAAGATCTCTTCCAGTATATTGTCTTCCCAACAACGTCTCTTTCCCTCCGACTTTTCTACCATGATCGAATATAATTTTCGTTTTCTTCTCATCCGATCTACATAGTTTGTTTGTTCATCTTAGTCGACGGGATTTCATTATTCCTACAACATTAGGTGAGTTGTATAGTCCGTAGTCTTCTCCATTCTTTGGTCACTTCGTCCCGTTTCGACCAGTATTATTCATATATAGTACTACATTTTAAAAATTTCGCGCTCACGGAAAAACATTTACACAATAATCCCGAACGAATGGAGGCCGCGAAAGCACTGTATTGACTACAATCATCCACGTGGAGCGCGGGAGAAAAACACAAGCATGCCTATAGTAATAGGTGAAATTGTTTTGGAAAACTCTTAATAAACATGATTAACATACTTAGAGTGGACTTGTTTCCAGAAGAGGCTCGATATCACACTAATTGCTATGTCGATTACCGACTGGAATTAACTTACTTCTCGAGTATATCAAAGACCGAGGTAATGCACTTTCCAGAAATTAACACGAACGTTAACCAGCTTCCTGGTGGTGGGGAGTGGGATTTCTGACTACGCCATCAAAGAGAATGAAGAGATACCAGAGAGGTGGGAAATAATCCCTTCTCTCTGGATACTTCCAAGGCAGGATATTACTAACAGAGACCTGTGGAAGTAGACCGGTTATTATTAGTTTCCTTGAAAGCACGTACAACACATAGAAGGCGCAATGATCCATTGACAGAAGAAAAAAGAATAAGTTTGGAAGATACAGAATCGTCGAAATGGGGCTCGAAATATGGTATTGCGCGAGGATGTTCGATCTAAAACTTATGATCTGTCACACTATCCATTGCTGGAGAATATAAAAGTGTTGGACATGATACAGTGCCAGATAGATACCTTGTAACTATTTTTGGAGATCGACAAATGAGTCCAAGGTGGTTACATCCATAAGTCATTCCGTAATATCATAATCTCGCCCGAGATTCTTTCTGCCATCCCTTTACCTACTATTGTTTGTTCAATAAGTTTGGACCATGTTACCTGATCGATCATCTTCATTCTATGGATTCCAGTGCTACTTACCACGAACAGCCGAGGCTGAAGAGCAATGGTTTCGCCCAGTTTTCTTTTCATAATGCCAACGTACACACTAGAAAATTACATGGCCATGGAACAGTCTACATACTTGGAGGTATTATGTGCGTAATACCTGATAATGCAAATAACAGGTTCGATCTCTTCTCCGCGACCAATGCAACAAGAAACTCTCTTCATCAATAAACAATTTACCAATAGGTCAGTCTGGAGTATACGTAGGTAAAACCTCATAGATTTTAACGCTTATTTTTTAAAACGACAATTCATTTCTGGAATAGATACATGCCGGAAGTCAGAGAATACCCAACGTCAGAGGTTACAGTATACAACTTTTCAACGCTACCAACATAACAACAATACATTCTGCACTGCTCCATGCAACATCTCAATCCAAGCGCAGAAGTTAACTTTGCATTTTCATACTCAACTAACAACTTTTCATTAAATCCTGCGAAATAATGGGAGTATCTATCTGCCTTTGCCAGCTAACTGTCACCTGTTATTGTCAGTCTTGGAGGATTTCTCCACCTGATGAGTTTCTTTCTCAATTTGTTTATGACCACTAGCGATGAATTTCTTGTCGAGTGTAAGAATCATCATGAAGAAGAGTGGAAATATGGGAATGTGTAACCAAATTTCACAATTGAACTTGTTCTCTCGATCTGTGAGAGCTCTTTTGTTAACAGTCGTCAGCTTAATTAAATGCTTGGTTGAAACATATCCAACACTAAACTGCGATGTATTACAAGTGCTAGGTACTAACAGTTAAAAAGGGACTGCATTTGTCCCATTCAACATAACGAATGTTCTACAGACGAGAATTTGAAGTGAAAATGGTAAAGTACTGTATACTTAGATGCTGGTTCTACAGATTTTTTCTTCTTCAAGCTAACGTTAAGTGGTTACACATAAAAACGAACGAAACGGTAACGTAATACTTTTACAATCTGGGGGGAAATTTCAGCAATTTTTTTCACTAGGATTAGTCTATTCATAAAGTCCCATTCGTATAAAGGATATCATTAAAAGGAAATTTACAACTTACAAACCGTAATCGGAAAAGCCGGATTTACTACTAGGTCCATTAGGCCCAGGCCTAGGGGCACACTTTACAAGAACAAAATTAGAAATCTCTATTGAAAACCGATACGAAAAAACAATATTTAGCAAACAAAACATTAAGGACCATATAGGGAGAGTGACAAATGCCATCACATTTGACCCAGGTGATCTCTCATACATAGCTGACTTCAAGTAACTTCAAGTTAGGTTAATTACAAATATTAAAACAAACATTAATGTTTATATTAGGAATAGGAGGTAAACTGTACCATGTCACTTTCTTGCGAAACTTGACATCAGTACATAGTTTTGTACATTTCAGCATGCTCTTCCTGTAGGTATACTCACCTGTGTCGCTTTTTCTTTCGTAGAAAAATAATTGCCAATTGATAACACAACACCATGTCGCAAAAACTATGCAAGAGTCTGCGCAAAACAACAAATTTATGAACTGAGCTCGAGTTTTGCGGAAAAGGGACATAGTGTAGTTTACCTCCAAGGTACAGAAAGGAGATTAAAGAAGCATTGGTCATATTAATGCACATTCACCGTTGTACAAGTAACTTTGTCTAGAGCGTAAACATTATGAAGTCAAGTTCTTTACTGCCTCTTCGATTTTTTGACGTTCTTCATGTGTGGAAAATCATATATTACATTCACTATAACTAGATGCTTTTTTCGGTCTTGCATATTTTATTTCTTAAGCAAAGTACTTAGTGGGGAAACAGCACAATAACACAACATACAAAGGACATACAGACATGCTGCTTGCTCAACTACGCTTGAAATCTCATGACTTAAAAAATCCCAATCCTTCTTAAACGATACAGTCATTAACAAAGACAATTGCAATTGAAAACTATACCCTTTGATTAATCCCGGAAACTAAGTGATCTGGCAAAATTGTTGGAGATTTTCTGTCTTCATTTGTGTCTCCTTTAACTACCACGGAACTGGAAGTGCAATCATATGTTCCATCCATCCTCACCTCCTTGTTCTTTACACGATAATATTTTCTCATTTATGGCGGTCGAACGGGCCGCCATTCTGAGTAAGTTTTCAGAAAGGTTTGATGCTGGCAGGAATGGCAGAGCTGATGATAAGTAATCTGATGATAAGTGATCTGATGATAAGTGGCGTTGCGAAATCAAATCCAGCAAATCCCTATTAGAGTCTGTTCTTCGGGCGATGTGTTGTATGCAGTTCACGGCACTATTGTCAAAGAATCGAGTGACCTGCAGGAACAGTTTCTACTATGAATTTCCAATAAAACACTTACATTTAATTATCAGGCTGCTTATTCTTTGTCTATGGGTGGCACTAGAGAAGAATTTGCGAGACACTTATCTTGCTTCCCGTTCTCTTTGCTTCCGGATAGCACAACTTACATTCTTTATTGTCAGCAAGAAATATAATGACTCAAGAAGGAAGGCGAGAATGCCAAAAGCCAATCCGGAGAGAAGAACATAGATTGCTGACTGAATGTGATCTAGTGAGAGAACAGCTACAGTATTTAACGTATTTGTACAAATATTTTTTGCTTCCAACTGGTGTAACTCGTCTAAAAGCCATTTAGAAATTAACCCAGATGCACGTATCCGTCTTATAATAACACTGAATGGATGAATCAAAGGAAATCCTTTAGAAAATGGAATTGCTATCATCTGAAATCCCAGATTCTCTTCCAAAATGTGAATATCTTTCTTAGAAGCAAAACAAGGTTCCATTTCTTTGGCCATGTACATTAAATTTAATTTGTTTGCAGTGTAACCGATTCGTTCACCATTTATTATTCTTGTCAGGATCCGCTCGTTATTGAGATCTATTTGAAATGTGTCATACAATGACTTTGAAACGAGATTATTTGTATCGCGTAGAAGTATTCTGTAATAGTTTTGACCTCTGAGTTCAATATTGTTCTGTACTAATTCATGCAGAGTATCAATGTCTCGATAGTAGAGAGGAGTTGCTAACCTACTGATTATTTCACTTTGAAAAAAGGATGCAATCACCAGACTAAAATACAACCAACTGAAGAATATAATTCGAATCGTATCAGTTTTTGGTTGTGGTACAGAAACTTGTACCAGAGAGCCAAAAATGTTCAAGATTCCGAAACGAAATTTTTGGTGAATATTAAGCTTGATAAACAATAACATGCACTTCGTGGTTATTGAAGATGCCAAAAATGCTCCCAGAACGAACATCCACGTGCACAATTTGAAGGCAAACAAGAAAGACATCCAGTTGGGAATCTGTTGAGCTTTACCGACCGCAATCACTGCATTAAATACTTCGTAATGTTCTGAATAATCTGTAATTTCAAACCGTTCAAGAAGTACACCGATTGGTCCGTACGCCATATCAATATGTTTCGTACCAATCGTTCCCATTAGACCAGACCATGTACCATTCGCTTGTTTAGCTCCGTACTGCTTCCAACCATGGACTTTTATATGTTTTATTGTGTAGTTCAGATGCTGACCCAGGGATTGGTAGATCTTAGAAACATATCCTTGCAATGAGTAATATCCATTTTGGGTAGAAAGTGCAAATAGGGGCATATACTTAGTTAAAACAGTAGCTGTCCTCAGCTGGTATCCTTGAAAATTTCTGGTATCTTTGAGAAAATAAGTATCCACAAACAATCTTCTTGCTTCCGGAATGAAATTTAAAGACATACTGCATATCTTGTTATACTTACGTAGGAAAGGATGATATGAAACTATACATATATGCTTTGATCCCGATAAATGTTTTGCATTCCTAAACTCTGTATCAGAATTCTTTACAATACAGATTACAACAACTTTGAAAATTCTCTTTCGAAAGCTTTCTGGAATAAGTGTTTCAGGACTTTTCTCAACAAACTGAAGTTCACATGACATATAGATGAGAAGAAATGTAGCTCTCCTGTTCGTGTAGAATGTCACCTCACATTCAGGAAAGGTTGTGAGTAAAGTTGGCGTCCTTATAAACCCTATCACTACATCGCTTTCCTTGTAGTTGGGTGTATCTTCAATATATCTGCAGTCGAAAGGTATGTAATATTTAGTAAATATGGGTACATTAACTTCCAAGCAATTATTTAAAAGGGAAGTAATTGAATCATTGAACTGACTTGAATAAAGAATAGTAACATGATTACAGTGATGTTGAAGAATTGGCAGAAGTAAGTCGCATATAGTTTCTGATAGATTTCGGTGATGCTCTCTAAGATCTGTTTGATATATGATTCCAGTTGTAGCTGAAAGTGTATGTAAAAGAAGATATAGCATATGCATCTGATATTTCTTCATCACGAGAAATCAATCTTACTTATTTGGATCTGGACATCTATTCTGCAGAGCAGATTTTGTTCTGTAATAAGAAAATGAATTCTGAACATAACTTTTAACAAATATTTCATACACCCTTAATCCTATTAGGATTCTGATACTATGTTATAGGTAGTCATCGTGATACAACTTTATACTTAATATGTTTTTCAGTATTTATTTTATACATGCTATATTCACTCGGAACAGTGAGTGAAATTTACGCAACAAAATAGTCTAACGTACTTTTCAGCAAAATTAAGGGAACGAAACACTAAGTTGTAAAGATTAAGATTTTTTCAGATCTTGTAACCTGTGAAAGTAATACGGGATCTTTTCCAAACTACTTTTCGTGTGGTACAACCTAGAAAGCCATAACATTATAGGTTTGTTAGTGTCTAAAATGTGAGTTGAATATCTGAACCATTCAATATCAGTTTAAAATCTTCAGAAATTTTCTAACTTTGTCAGGATTTTCTTACTCTAAAGCAACATACAAAAGTTAGAGTAACATTAACTTTAGAAACCAAAGGTCTTTTGGCTATATTTGACCACATGAAGAGATTTACTAGCAATATTTTGGGTTCATTTTCAGTATTTTGTGTGTCCAAATACACCCGTTGACTTCAAGGGAATAACATTCTTGGATGTAAGACTCTTAAATTGTTTACAAAGTTGAAATGGAGGTAACTTCCTATTTTTTTCTGTACATCAAGCCTTTGTAGGTACAGATACAATTAATGTTAAAGAGTGAATAGTATGTGACTGGACCGGGGATCGAACCCGGGACTTTTTGGTTACCGTCCCAATGCGCTACCCACTCGACCCGCTACCCAATCACCCACCTTCTAATCTTGGTGTCGATGTTCTATCTCGAAATCACCGGGAGAGCACCCCAACTCTCAGTTGTGCTTGGACTTTCCTGTGTCTCATAATGGTGAATTTCTCATACGGAAAAAAAGATCTCGGGTTCGAGCCCCGGTCGAGTCACATATTTTTCACTCTTTAATCTTAAATTGTATTCAGACTTCTTGCATTTAATGTTATACAAACTATAAAATGTTTAATAACATATAATCGTTGAGTATAGAGTTAAAGAGGCGAACATCCGATACTGTTGCCAACATGAAATGAGTTCTTCCTAATGTGCGCTACCATTATATTCGATTTATAAATACTTATCTTTGACGTTCCTGGTTATGTTGGATTGCTTTGGAATGTAATGGATACTGCTCTCATTCATAGTACAGCAGAAAAGCAATGGTTTAAACCTTTCATGAAAATGTTACGATATGTCCATTTGGGTCATTTTTTGACAATGGTCTGTAACGTTATTGAAGTAAAGGTGCGCTATTTCATAATAGATTATGTTCCTAAAGATATGCTATTTGGGCAGCCATATCTTTCAGAGAAACTCTTTTGGATGGTACGTCAAGCTCTCCGGAAGATCACAAGACCAAGTATTATATAACACAATGCTCTAAAACATTTCGGTGAAAGACAGTTTCCTTGCTCTGGGGTATAATACCCCAGGACACACACTGAAAGAAACTCTGGATCACTCTTCACTATCCAGCTTTTTCCATGCAACAATACTCTCACGCCTGTGTCGATTTCTTGTTTTGGTAGCTGTAAATTGTATAAAACTATTGTCAATCTCAGGTTTATTCCTCATCATTTTTATATTTTATTGTGACATAATGATCAGATTACCAAAACAATGATGATATTGGCAATTAAACTGGACCATTGTTGCTGACAATGTATTCCAGTAGACAGAGATCAGTCGTCTAATGATCCAAATAATTTCATCCATCAACATGACGAATTAATTAATTTGGCACAGTCAATTTCTTACTAAGACACACAATTTTAGTCAAGAGATATCTTTTTTATACTGATTTTTTTTCTTCAGTCAAGCTGTAAAAACTTGAATTTTTGGGCTTCGCCTGCCACATTTCTCTAAATACTGGTTAGAATATTGTTGCACGAATCCTTCATATGACCAAGTGTTTATCTCTGCTCATGGTAACAAAGTTTTCACTGTGTTTCTATTAATCTCAATTTTAATGTCAATTATGACCTTCATACGGCATGGTGGGGAAGAGGATGTTCCAAGATAGTCGACCAGCGACTAATTTCTAGACACTATCTCGACTTCTGCCTACAGAGCCCAGTTGTTAGAGCGTTGACTTAGCAATCGGAAGGTCCTGGGAACGATTTCTGAGGACGCCTACCCTGACTGACGTATCTCTGGATGGTACATATAAACTAGACTACATTCCGGTATGGGTCTGATATGCCTTAAGGCCATAACTAAAATTCGAAATTCAACATTTTCCTGCTGTAGCTGAAGAAAAATCCTAAAGAAACCTCAGTCACGATGGGCGGCCTCTTGTGTATATTTCAGTAGATTCCGATTGTTAAGCCAACCCTGCACGAACTTTGCTACGGCCGGTCGGTTACAAATCTGCATAAACGAAATAAAAGTAAGTGATGTGTCTACTAATAGATAAATATTTTAAGTCATTTTCAAATCCAACATTATCAATTGAACCTTACCAGTTTATCATTCCATCTTACGGTAATGCAGTAGTAAGAAAAAGGGTAGAAATTCGTGTAGCTTAAGATACGTTCATGCCTTTTGAGTAGGTCATAATAACTTAACTCATCGTCACGTAAATAACACTTTTAAAACCAACATTAAACGTACAGCTATATACTTCCTGATCTCCACAAGATAGTTTGTCTAAAGATCCCAAACTTTCTACCGCATACGACTCGAACAGTTATGACCACAAAAATTTCAAGGATGATGACCAGCTGACAAGTAGTCAAATAATTGAACATTATCTATGCAAGTCTTTCACAAGATCCTTAATAAATATTATCGAGCTTTTAAAATTCAATTTTCTAATCATTCCGTTCCCAATTTAAATAATTGCTTCAGAGTATAGAAAGTATTGTCTATTTCTTTTCACACCTTCTTTGCATTGCTGTATTCTTGTACTTTTCATTTTTACTTTTTTCCAAAAACATAAATTAAAAACACATTACCCAGTGTTGATCAATAATATTAATTTAGATAATTGTGTGTCTAGAAATTTTCTTAATTGAATTTTATGTATTCATTTTTTGAAACTTCGCTACATTATAACATCGATTAAATATTAATTGATCCAATACTTCTTAGTGAGCTTGGTGGACAAATTCTCGTTCACGGAACTTAGGTTATTACGTTGTACGCTGAATTATATAAGAAAAGCGTGGCCAAACTGTCAATAGCGAATTTTATTTAAAACATAGGAACGGGAGTTGGGCGTAATTATGCAGAAAACCTACATTGAGATGAAACAAGAAAATTGCGCCCAATGATTAGTTCATGTTTCTAAATCACTAAGATTTGTCTTTATGAGATTCCAAGAACATTTTAGAGATTTCAGATTTTGATAATTGGTTCATTCGATGTCAATTCAACACATCTTGTCTGCCTTACGCTCTTAGATGTCTGTTTTTCTTTTAATTTTTACCTTGTTCCTAGTACCATTTGAGAATACTGAACTATTTTTTTTCTTTTCAGATTTTTTGACGGACTACTTTCTGTTCTACGAAAGTTCAAAAAGACAAATATTTCGTGTATTTAGTGTACAAAATTACTTATTACTCAGTAATGGTTGTTGCTAGAGAGCTCGAAGCGGGCTAATTTTTTCATTTTGTCAAAATCGAACATCTTGAAAATTTTCAAAAAATTTTTATATGTTGGTCATACCTCCCTAGAGCTACCATGAAAATTGTAAATTGGGACGATAATGGGATCGTGAGATATAAAATATTTTCGTTATATGTCTGGAGAGGAAAAGACAGTAACGGTCCACGTTAAGAAGTTCCTTTATTTATGGTATTTAGCATTTGGCATCTACACTTAAAATCTCCTGGCACAACAACCACACAAAAATTTCTCCAAAAATGAACTTTGAGAACCAACCAAAAAATGTGGCTTTTAGTGTGCTCAATGTGTCTTTTTATTAGTTTCCGGCCCCCGGTGCACATTTTCTACACATTAGGTTCACATTTGGTAGTTCACATTATCTACACTTCGTTTTGAGATCACATTTAGTACATATACCAATTTTAAATGAATTTGTTGTGTATAAATTGTGTAGCAGCATACCAGAAGTGTATATATTATGCACTAAAAATGTAGCGTAATTCATATTAATTTCACGAAAACTTCATATATTATGCACTAAAAACGTGCTAAAACTGGAACATATTATGAACTTTTTTTCGGGACATATTGTGAACTTTATGTGTACTTTAAGTGCACTTTGGTTTTCAGTGATGGATTAGTCTGGGATATGGTAGGGGAAAGGATATGGTATGGCAGTTGTTCAAAGAACTAACTCGATATTTGGCTGGTATGACTGAGGAAAACCCTAGGTCCACGTTAAATTAATTTTATTATGTACTGGCATATAATATCGATGAACACATGAATCCTGTTCGGGCACGTATTTTTGGAATCGGAAAACGCATTCGTATCTTGAAAATAGAAGCTGAGGACTCGGATCTGGTTCTTGGACTCGGTACCCGTACCCTGGAACCTGGTACCCGGTTTCAGAATTCAGATCCTGGCACCCAGTTCCAAGTATCAGATCCTGGCACCCAGTTCCAAGTATCAGATCCGAATCTTCAGTTTCAGATTCCAAGATACCAATCCTGGTCTCGGTTCCAAGATCGAGGTACCCGGTTCCAATGAAAAATAATATTCTTAATGTGAACCTATTGTTTCTCGTCAGTCACACCAGGCAAATGGTTGGTACAACTTCTTACTGCATTCTTTCCCCTCCATATCCTAACCTGAGCCATAGATACCTAATGCTAAAAGCCATAAATAATTCAAATTTTTAATACGGAATCAACCTTGTAGCTGTTCGGTCTTTGCCTTAAGGCTAGCAAATCCAGGGTTCCCGGTTCGAATACCGACTGGGGCACGGATGTATCCAAATATTTTATTTTATCTTCTTGTGGACAGTTAAGATATCTTCTTCCCCAGGCATATAACGAAAATATGTTATCTCACGATCCCATTATCGTCCCAATCGATCCCATTTTCATGGTAGCTGTAGGCAGGAAGGGCCAACATATAAGAATTTTTTTGAAAACTTTCGTGATGTCCGATTTTGAGAAAATCAAGTTTCATAATTTTCGGGATGCAAATTTTTGTGCAACCCAATTAAGTATCATATCAAATGAAAGAATATTACAGTAGATTTAAAATGAGCCCTCTCCGAGCTCTCTAGCACCAACCATTGCTGAGTAATACGTGATTCTTTTGTACACTAAAAACACGGAATATTTGACTTTTCGAACTGTCATAGAACTTTACCAGTGCATCAAAAATCTAAATAATAATATAAATTTTTAGTATTCTCAACGGGTACTAGTAATAAAGCAAAAATCTTAAAAATCTGAGAGGGTGAGGCAGGAGAAGTTTGTTAAAAAGTGTGTTGATTTCACATCCAATCTTCCAAGTCAAGTTTCCAGGTTTTAAAAAGTACATTACATAGTTGTAAGATATTTTGTGTTTATCATAAGCAGATCAATCTGTATATCTTTGCCAATCTGACGAAGGAAGATATTGAACATGCTGTACACAATAACAATTTTGCTGCATACTGGGAAAATGAGATACACCTTATCGTCAGGTGATCATAGGAATCTAGATACACAATGTAGGGACTTAATTTCAACGCTTGAATATTTTGAGATACGTCTCTTCGTCAATCGACGATGACTTGAAAAATATACTTCTAGGGGATTTAATTATAGGATTTCTTAAATACTATCAGAAATATTTTTCGAAAAAAGAAAAACATTCCTCGAAATAACAATATTTTTCACAATTTTATTTTGTAATTCTTTTACGTAAGTCTTAGCATTTCCAGCTTGAATTTTCTAATCACTTCTACTTTGATTTCCCACTACGGTACTATTCTCAGCCTTTCTTCACATATTCTATCCTTGAGATATCTTATTTTAATTTAATTCTTTGGTTTCTTGCTTACATCTTCCATATACCCTTCGTCCTCTTGTCTATATGAACTATATGCGTACCAAAACCAGAAGATTTTGTAATGGTATCTCGGAAAAACAAAGTGGCAGTTCTTTTCTTCTTTGAATATCAGCATACATACAGTGCCTTGTCTGTCATTGAAGTTTAGCCGCAGATTTGAAACTAAAAACTGAACACATACGCAATTGTTGACATTTACGGTGCCAAAACTGGATTATTAAATAATATTCGAGCATTACATAGAAAATGATTCATCTGATTGCTCCGAAACTTCAGCGCAGGATGTAGTGCTACTTTTGCACTGTATGTGTAGGAAATAGACATGAACTACAGAGCAACACACTTGCATGTCCCCGTTTAATAGAAACATAGAATTTTGTTGTTCAATATGCTTCTTCTTTCTTAGAGAATGTTTTGTTCTTTCTTACTAATATTTGTAAAACACGTCTGAAATGTGAGTTTACATGCGAAAAGCGAAACATTTAAAGAAGAATTAGCTTCTGTTTCAGCTGGACTTCATTATCTCAGTCTTGTAAACTAACATTATAACGCAAATGAAACTTTAAGCTTTCATGGCAATTTTCCATAATTAAGTATTTTTGTTGGGTTTTACGTCATTTACACTTCTATTTCTTTCATGAACTCTTACAATTGTTTCTTAGATTTGTCCAATACATGACAAAACCCCAACAAAATGATAGTTATAAATTAAATTAAATTTGGACATCAAGAATTTCAAATTTTAAGTGTTTTTCGTTTCTGACGATGTAGTTGCTAAAACAATTTGCTAAAAAATAAAACATATTTCGTATATGGCGTAAAATTCGACTAAAATACTTAGTTATGAATATTGTAACGTATTTTTAATTTAATGTTCAGTCCCCGTGCTCCAGTATCTAAGGTGATGGATTTCTAATCATAGGAGGGGCACGCAAAAATCAACACTTCGTACTTTTGTAATCTAATATACTACAAGCAATAATTAATTTACTCAGAAACTCAGTAGGCTACATGTTGTGGAATGTAAGTCACTCTTTTTGGGTGGTAAACCTTCACATACTTCAACTTCGTCTCCAGCTTTCATCAAAGCTTTCTAGTAACGCATGAACTACGATTCTTTTTTACATTTTATAAAATGTTAATGAGATGGCTACAGTGTTCTCGAAAAGGTCCGGTCTCACACATTCGGGTCGGATCGTATCAGACTCACTCGCGTAAGGTCGGGTGAAACCTATAGGGATCACTCGTTGGGTCGGGTCTGATTCACTCTGGCCACGAGTCGGGCCGGTGTGAAGTTTCAAATCACGGGTCAGGTGAGGATGAGGATCAATCCGACTCACCCAACACCCAAAGCGTTGAGAGCACAAGTCCTTTGTTCTAGTCCGGGACGTAACTACTATGGCACAAAACACCACACTGCGGCAGAGCCCGGCCCTGTACCCCTAGTCTCTCAATGGCCAGAATCGACCTTGGGTATGGGTATTCTCTTCCGGGAAGAAGGGGGGGCATAAATGTAGTTACGCCTCTGGTTCTAGTCTCACCTTAAGGAAACGGCTTGCCTTACTAAACACACATGATCTCTAGTGCAGTTCATATGATGCATTCATAAAGAATTATTAATTCAAATCTTACCGTTCAAGTTCATCAGTTATCTATTTTCTTGTAAATATTTATAAAAAAACTAGTTTATCAACCACTCACTAGAAGAAGAAAATATGATACCTGTATGGGGACATATCAAACTTTTATGTTTATTATGATTAATGATCAATAATTATAAAAGTAAATAACTTTTCATTATGGTTAAAAGTTCTAAATATATAACATTTATTTCTAAAAAAAATTCCACTATAAATTGAATCTAGGCAGTAAAGGAAATTGCAAAAATTAAAAGCAAATAACGTGAAGTGTCTCATCTCTAATAAAGCAATTATCATTAATTAAAATGTATTATTACGTTCTGGACACTATGTGCCCCATCTATCTCTCCATCTAGCTGTCTCTCTGTTTGACTGTCTATTAATATTTATCATTAAAAATTGTATGTATAAACAGTGGATCGATGGGAAATGCCACACATTTTGGTCTATGAGCAATTGTGGAATAATTAATAGAAAGAGAATCGCAAAATCTTGCACAAATATATTTTCAACTTTCGAGCTCGTACTGGCGGAAGTACATCAAGATAAATATATATATATAATGGATATATGAGCTTCTAAGGTGATCTCTAAAAATAGGAATCTTACCCAACACCCACTCATTTGGGGGCAGATGTTTAATACATTATAACTAAGATATATGACCATAATATTGAAATTAAAATGTGAAACTTCATGTCTATATTAACAATAATACGACTAAAATAAATGAACAAGTATGGATATTTTCCCACTACTTCAGAGAATATATGTTCAAATGTCCACCTTCACAACATCTGCTTGAAACCACAGAATACTATCCCTGTGTGAAAATGGTATGTATGTTACCGGCAAGGCTGGAAATTCAGACATTGTAAAAAATGCCTAGGAATTGTACACAATGCCTGACACTGTTAGGCAAAGTTGGACCTACTTTGCCCAGGCATTGTGAACTTTAAGTAGTTATTCTCTGCGATGCCTAGGAATTGTACACAATGCCTGACACTGTTAGGCAAAGTTGGACCTACTTTGCAAAGGCATTGTGAACTTTAAGTAGGTATTCTCTGCGATGCCTAGGAATTGTACACAATGCCTGACACTGTTAGGCAAAGTTGGACCTACTTTGCCCAGGCATTGTGAACTTTAAGTAGGTATTCTCTGCGATGCCTAGTAATTATTAGGTAAAGCAATTAATAAAGTTTTAACAACTTTTTATTGAGATTCAACTATGAAAGAAAATATTAATGTATTCTTTTATTATTGCTTCTTTGAAAAAAAATATTTATTACATTTTCATAATCATTACAGAGACTAGTCAGTTGGAGTAATAAAAATTAGGGTAATACAAAAGTAATTCACCCAAATCAATCAAGACACAGATGCGTATGTAAAACAAATATTCTTTACAATTGCGGACTATGAGGAACTTTAATCAGCTGCATTAAAACAGAGGAAAATTTGTCAGAAAAAGGATACATGTAACGGAGTCCAAGAAACGTAAGCGTACACTGTAAAAAAAAACACACTTTTTTAACACTTTTTTGAACACCTTTGAGCACTTTCTGGAAACGACTTTAGCTCACTTTCGAACACTTTTATAGTGTCCAAAAGTGAAATAAAGTGCTATGAAAGCGTCTCAAAGGTGTTCAAAAGTACTATAAAAGTGTACAAAAGTGTTCCCTTAATAGTGCTACAAAAGTGCTTAAAAGTGAAAAAGAAGCGCCCTCAATTTTAATGTGTTCCAAAAGTGTGTTTTGGAAACTACTTTTGACTACTTTCAGGACACTTTATTCGCTTTCAAGCACTTTTGGAACAATTAAATGCACTTTCTAGACACTTTCATACACAATATTTTTGTGTTCGCGGCTGAGCGTTTTTCGTCAATTTAGACCCCCTTCCCCGCAGTAACGAACATTAAGTAGATACCCTATCCCTAATGCTTAGACGCCCAGCATAAATAAGTAAAGCTTAAATTCCCGACCCCGAACGCTGACGTAATATTTGAACGACTCCTGAAATTAAAAAATGTACATATTTAAAACACATATTGGTAACTGTGGAGCGTAGTATTAGAATTCGTTATTTATTTTTTACTGTAAATAACGAATTTTGATACTACGCAGTACAGTTAAATATGTATTTGAAGCATGTACATATTTTAATGTCAGGAATCGTTCAAATACTTCGTCAGCATTCGGGGGAGAGAGAGGTCATGCTTTGTTTATTTTTGTTGGGAGTCTACGTATTAGGGATAGAGCATCTACTTAATGTTGCTTACTATAAGGAGGGAAGGGGTATAATTTGACCAAAAACGCTCTGACGTAAAATCTGAATGACATGTAATACATTTAGCTGTGACGCGTAGTATCTATATTCGTTATATCTAATTTTTTCCTAAATACTTTGAAAAAAAATAGTCATTTTTACCTATGGCTTCAAAGGCTGCAAATTAAAACCTAATTTATCCCTGTAAAATCACCTGTTTTTGGTAAGTTTTATAAAAGTGGATATAACGGATTTTGATACAACGCGCCTCAACTATAACTTCAACCTTGAATGTTATACAGATAGTAAATATATGCTTTCGGTATGGTTGATATATATTAAAAATATTTTTAAAAATCACCACAAACCATATCATGCTGGGTACCACAAAAAGTATTCCGATTGATTTCTTTCCGTGTTTTCTTGTCCCAGACGAATGTCGGGATGGTATCCTTAATTCAGGCATGTACGTACTAATTTTTAAGTAAAACATGACAACACCTTTAAAAAATTAGCATCTAAATCAATAAAAATAAAAAAATGTAACCCCAAATATAGGAAAAAAACATTACAATTTTATTTATGTTTTAACAGTTAGTAAATTGTACACACGGTTGATTCAGTAAAAAAAATATACTATGTTCTTTCTCTCCAAAAATGAGTTTAGAAAGTCAACAGTCCAACAGAAAAAAAAACAAAAAAAAGCAGGAAAGATAAATGTTCACATTAAACACTTCAAACACATGTAAATAACTTCTGTGCTTTTTATATAACTTTTAGTGATACAACCTTCGGTAACACAACGAAGGTCAAGGTGCAGCGTCCGTAATTGTCTTCTTCGACACACCCTGGAACAATAATAGATAGTATGTATTTACTATAAAATAGAATACATTAATCACATGAATCTAAAAGTGGTATCTTCTCTGAGAAAATTAACAGATTAAAAAGCATGTATAGCAACTAAGCAGCCGTGACTTAATAGACAGATTGTTAAGTGTGTTAGCATTTGGAAGGTTTCCAATTCGAAATGGCTGCTGGCTGCGGGCTGCTGGCCATCCTGACCGGGGTTCTTTTAGGGTTTTCCTGGTCACACCTGGCAAATGCTGTGATAACACATTCAACACAGGCCGTGACCCGACGTCTTCCGGCATCCTTTCCCCTTCCCTATTTCGGCCTGAAACTGAGATGCCCGAAGGCCATAATAATAATAGTAAAGAATAATATATAGAGTAGTCGTAGTTCACTTGGTAGAGCGATTGCTTGACAATCGGAATGTCCTGGAAACGATCTTAGCGACATCTCATTCTGACTGAGGTTTTAGCGGGGTTGATTGTCATACCATGTAAATGCCGGGATAGTACCTACTGATTATTCCCTGACCGACATCTTCCAACATCCCCTGCTCCACCATATATTCAATCCTCAGCCTGAGTTGCCTAAAGACATAAATACGTTCAATTATTGAATAATAATAAATATTTTTTAATAAC
>JAGDQP010004303.1:0-15205 GCA_022664845.1 Lepisma saccharinum
TCCTCTTTTCCGTTCAACCATATCTTCAATTGCGTCACCATTTTGCAATCTTGCGCAGCAAATGTCCTAAGCAGTTTATCATCTTCTTTACAATCCCCAGAATTGTTAGTATGTCGACTACTCTCTTTAGCACTTTTCCTCTTCTGTATCCAGCTATTTTTCCTCATTCTTCTCCATGTCTACATTTCAAAAGCTTTCAATTTCCCTTCCTTACCATTTCGTAGAGTTCACGTTCCTACTCCGTACAAAACATTTCATTCATCTCTTCCTCAGCTCTTTATTCACCGATTCGCAGAAGAAATAATTATCCTGAGTGAATATCTGTTTCGCCATCGCTATGTTGGCGCTGAACTCTTTTTCACATTTTATGAGTTCAGAGAAAGAACAGAGCATGTTCATATTTTAAAAATGAGTTTGCACTCCAAACGAGTACTAAACAATGGCAGATAAGTGCTAGGAAATTTCGAATCCAAAAGTGGAAATAATCCACAAGTTATAAGCGTTCTTTTGTTTTTTAGAATATTAAATCGTTAAAAGTTAATGAGAGAAAGTTTTTTGAAATATCTCCTTTCTTTTCCTGTGCACTTTCTTTTCCTGTAACCTTCATTTTTGTACAGAAAGTCTGAAATTTTATATCATCATATCTCTCTCTAAGAAATTGCTTTTCAGTGGTAAAAAGTTTCTCTTGGCGTTTTAAATATGTTTCTTATTTACCAAGGGCTGCATCTCAGTTCAGAGAGTGATAACAGCGACCGCCCATCTTGACAGATTCTTTTTGCCTCAGTCACACCAGGCAAACTCGGGATGGTATGCTCAAATAGGACCTGGTCAAATTCCAACATCCTATCCTCTACTTTGTTCCGGTTTAACAAGGGACGTTATCTAAGTGTCCCTCTCCGATTTCCTTTGCTTGTAGAGGAGCTAATATTAGGAGACACGTATTTTTTGTTTTGGCCCATAAACGGTTTGAGGAAGGCCTCAAAATTTAGCAATGGTGTAAAACACAATATGTCCCCTCTCCGATTTCCTTGAAACCTTGCACGTTCGTAGAAAAGTTAAAAATTAGTGGGCACATATTTTTTGTTTCGGCCTAAAACGTCTTGAGGGGACCCAAGTAATCCTCCTCCAAAGTTCAAGATGGCACAATGTGTACCAAAATATAAAACGTGCAACTTCGATTTCCGTGAAACTTTCCAGCTTTGTAGAGGGGTTAAATTTTGGAGGCACATATTTTTTGTGTGGGGAGGCAAGTCCCTACAAAAATTCAAGAATAATACAATGTGGAAGTGCCAAAAGCCAACGGAATGTACACCGAATAAGATAAATTTTGCACGCGAATAACGCAGAACGGAACACAGCACATAAACGTAGAAATAGCCACCAAAAGTATTTCAGTTGTACAGACATGCCAAAATAAAACAAGTTGTTTCATATGTATGAACAAAATAAAGGGAAAGGGCTGGTGAATAAAAAAAATGAATCCTAGTACTCAAAGGGTTGGGATAATACGTAATTGATCTGTGCGCCGTGGAGGGTTGCAATTCATCTAAGAACTTGAATGATGAATAAGAAAGGAAGGACCAGAGAACAGTTGTCGAGTGAACAACACCAGAAAATTGAAAAGGAAAACTTTTCTTTCGTGATCCTGATATCCCTATATATACCTGATATCTAAGGTGATTATACGTCCCGAATTTTCCGAGACAGTCCCGAATTTTAGGGTTGTGTCCCGACTAGGGCAATATAATTTAATTTGATAGGGATATTTGTAGACAATTTTAAGTTTCTTTCGTAGTAGTGCTACTGAGCATAATTTATGGTTGTAGTTCTTACACAATGTGTAACTAACTTGAGCGAAGATGTGAAAAAATTGGAAAGGAACAAAGTATCAGCCCTGAAGCAGGATGTGAAGACCCACGTTTTTGTAACTTAGTGGAGACGAATCGAGGCTCTTTTCCTGTCACATAAACATAACATAGCCAGAACATGCTGGTGACTTTCAGCTCTTGAAACAAACAGCCTGTCACTTTTATTAGAGCTGTATCAATTACTTGGACCTGTGCAAAGCTAATGTGGACAGCCTGCATCAACTAACATAGGCTAAACTCTATAACAGCCGAAGCAGGAGGATTTGGAGCAGAGTGGGACGCAGTTTGAAAATTCTTTGCCATCTGTAGCACTCTACGATATATTCAACGAACAGTATGAACTTAATTCTTAGCTCTCTGGCAAACTCTTCGTAGGGTAGACAAAACGGAAAATAACTACAGAACAGAGATGATTAGCGGTTCTCAAGGACGTAAATCAGCGAGACATTACCGTTCTACACTTCAAGAAACTGTGTTAATTCGCGCAGTCACTTCCAGAAGAATAGAATTTAAGGATCATTTGTGAAAAATTTGAACGACTTATTTTAAAAGTTACTTTTATTTAAACCCCATCTAAGTATTTCTTTTCAGTTAATGTATTCTTTGAATAAACATAATTATTACTTATGTCATAGTTTTGATATTTTTGACACATACTGTCGAGAAACTCCTGTTTGTTTTATTTAAACCGAATGTAGACAAAAAAAGCAGTAAAATGTATAGAAAATAAAATGTATTTAGTGTTTAACAAAAATGTGTGGGTGACGGTTGATTTATTTGTAATTTAAAGCATCTTGAAGAAATAATTTTAGACAACAGTGTCCATAGCCATAGAACTTCGTAGGCAACAATTCTTCAGGTACAGAACTTCACTTACAAAACACAAGAAATATTATGACTTCAGTGATCAAATTTTTACTGATTTTTACGTTCTAAAGTTGGTACTGTTATTATTATTTTCAAAGTCGAGGTAACTTTTAATAAAGCTCATTTTTTAATCTAAATTTATAGCCCGAATAAGAATTTTTTCTTTGTTTGAATCTGAAACCACCCGCAAATAACGGTGCATTAGATACCGGTACGATCTTTCCTGAATTTTGACACAAAATATAGTCACCGTACTGATATCCCATACAAAAATCCTTACACATCCCATGTACTGTATGGATGTATGTAACCATCTGATACTTTCATAAAGTACCGGTAACATAGGTACTCACTACTGTCACTGATCTGCCCTTACAAAGTAATATAAATGAACCAGAAATTAAAAGAAGAAAACTGCAAACTTGTTTTGCAAGGTTTCAAGATGCATAATCGTCACAATAATGGTACTCTACGAAAAATGTAATCATAATCTTTGTTGACGCTATACACATCATATTACTAGCACACAAACATCGCATGTAGAATTACTGTATCCACCAAAACAGAATGCCACTGGATTGTCGAAGGAAGGTGGCCATTCGTCAAAGTAACCACCATGCTTATTGGAAGATGTGTTGAAATCGAGAAGAGGACAACTGATTATGTGTGAGAGATTGTAGTTTAATAATAATATTTTGTTGCTGGAGATTAATGTTACTGGAATCGGAAAATCTCCTCACAAAAAAAATTGCAAATCTTAAATCAATACACATCGCACCCCCCCCCCCCCCAGAAAAAAAGTTTTTCTTAAGTTTAACCCCCTTCCAAAATTTCAAGATGGTGGTGGGACATTTTGGGTGTTAGCAATTTCACATTGTGTCATTCTTGAATTTTGAAGGGGGGTTGTCCCCCTCAAATCGTTTTCGGACCGAAACAAAAAGTACGTGTCCGCTAATTTTAGCTCCTCTACACACCTTCAAAATTTCAAGGACATAGAAGTGGGATACTTAGATAATGCTCTTTGTAAGCCGAAAAGGCTATAAAGAAAATCAGATAATTTTTATCTGCACCCATCCGTATGTTAGCCGAATCCTCGACAAACCAGTGTACTGAGAGGCCTATCAAAAAAAAGTTCCTGAGATAAAGATTGGAAATTGAGATTATACCATTTAAACCGAAACGCTTGCTTACCGTACTATTCCCTAAAGTGACTCTTGTCAAGTCACAAGGACATTTCAATGTCTACCTACTACAGGAAATTTGCTCCGTCACAACAGATCCTCCGCTCCTCTCCCCCTTCCCCCCCACACACAGCCAGAGAGAGAGAGATTTCATTTCCGGTCATCGGCCACAAGCAACGGTCATCAAGAACAGCCTTGAGTCAACGAGAAACGACCATTGATCCATTGTGGATGCCTATCTTCTGAGAGAGAAATCTCACCTCTTAATCAGTCCAAAAGCAGTTGAAGCCAAAACACCAGCTGTTGAAGTGCAACAGCCTCCTTCATGTTCCGAGAGAGAGAGAGAGAGAGAGAGAGCGAGAGAGAGAGAAAAGGATTTTGAAATCGTCGTAAAAACAAGAACTTATTTGTTGGAATCGTGTCAAGCAGTACATTTTATTCCTGGTCTGGTTTTAAACAGAACGCAAACACGTAAGAAAGCACAGTAATTTGGAATTTCTTGAACCTGCCATTCACAAATACACCATAAGCTTAAAAAAAAAAAAAAAAATACCAGATGGTACAAACTGCAGCAGTTTACTTTCCGTTTGAATAAAGAGATATTCCAAAAATAAGGCAAGCTTCACATGTTCTGAACATCCACCCTACCCTTTCAGCTGAAATGATAGTAGCAGCAGTACAAGCACACGAGACTTACATGGTAACCAGGGAAAGGAGCAACCGGATTCCGTCGTCAATTTAGTCAGGGATTCCGCCACGATTTTCAGTTGGGGGAGTGTAAAGTCAAAATTAGGACGGTGTAAGTGGAGTTTTGCACGATTTCTGTCGATTTTTGACCGTAGCAATTTTAAAGTTGTGGGGGAGGGTGTTCTTGAAAATTTGAGGGATGACGCCCCCAGAGGGGATCTGGCAGAATCACTGAATTTTGTATATTGGACCACATACAAGTTTTGAATAAGGTTATGGAAAAGACTAATGAATATGAATTTCCACTGTAGTCCGAAAGCCTGATCATAAAATGGAGTAATATAAGCAAGTATAAAACACCTGCCAATTTAAGAGTTATCAGAATAAAAACGCTGCTAAGTGATTGCAAAGGATCTGCCAGTCAAGGTCATACTTTTCTCTACACTTTCAGACCACGAGGAATCCAACGGAGTACGGCTCATCTCTGTCAATTTATAGTTACTGAAATCCAGAGGGTTCATTCAGATAGACAGACAGACAGGATAACAGAAACCTTGCCTGTATTTATATTGGAGCGCTAATAATTTGAATTTCAATATGAATAATAATGGAGATATTTTTATTCTTTTTTTAATATACTGAGAAGTCCCTGATTTTCATCAGGATGTTAGTGAAAACGGCCATGGAACCAATTGCCTGGTTTGCCAGATATTTATGCAAGAAAAAAAAGTGTAAGACCTACTCACCACCAGCATGAGTGCTTCTAATACGCACACTTTCCAATATAAAGGATAAGGAAAGCAGAAGTCGCCAAGAATTCTGTTCTATTTGTCTACTAAGAAAAAGCTCAAAATCCTGTCTCGAAGCTGGTACAAGCAGGGTTTGAACCTGCGGACCCCTATCCCTTGCTGGTCTAAAACGAGCTGTCTCCTTGACTACACTACAGGTAGTAGATGTGGAGGAAATCTCATAATTAAATAAAGACCATACATTGAGAGGGAAACTATGTAAATATTTGGATATACAGTAGAGCACAGATTATCCGGAAAGCTCCAAATCATAAAATCAAAAAAAGTTATGACCAATTTTAGTTTGGCATGACTACAGTAAATCTTGTTTTGAGTCCTTTAACAGTGCTGTGTTATTACTTTAAAAGTGTTAAAACCAAAATTATATACGAGACCACAAGATTACATCGAGAAAAAAAAACAACTATTTTTTTTAATTAAGTGTTGTTTTATAAGTAATAATCAAATCTCCGGATAATCAGTTTTCCGGACACTATGGATCCCCCAATTAATCCCGATAATCGATGCCATATTGTAAGTGTAAATGAGATGGAAGTCCAACCAAGGCAAAGAGATCCTGCCTATTACGTTTTCCAACACACCACTGAGAATTACCATCTATAGAGTAAAGGCCGAATATGAGATCGATTTTTATTTTACTGTAGTTATAAAAGAAAAAGAAAGAAAATGGAACGAACAAATCCCCCCCCCCTCATACACTTCGTATCCAAATATGACTCGCACTCGTATTACTTTGTTTTCTGACAATGCGTGCAGATGCGGTAACAAATGAACCATTGAAAACACTGTTCTTCCTGATAAATCATAGACGCTGAGGGAAGACAGATAATCGCGCTTTATAATTTCTGCATTGCCAATTCGACGAGGTTTCTCGTATTCACATACCTTCGAGTCTGACATAGTGAGAAGAGGCCTAATATCTGCAAGATCCTATCTCATTTTAGGAACCCCTTTAGGTCTCATATAACGAGCTAAGTGTCCACCATTATAATTTGGAACAGCAATCTTAGAACTCGTTAGACTCTCTTGCGCAGATTTGTCATACTTTATATTACTGACATGCTATCGAATGATATAATGGTATAGGTTATTGTAACTTATACATACAAAAGAGTATCGAAATCCATCTTACAGAAAACTCTTGCCGTAGGGAATCAGAACACAAAAGCAGGCTTCTTTCTTCACCAGCTTTCTTCTTCATAATCGCAGCAACTATGCAGTAGTTGGCATACCCAATGTGTTAGAAGTTTCCGCAGTCGTCAACAGAGTACAGAACCATCCCCCTTCCTAAGGGCGTGTCACCCCCAAGATTTTAGAGCGCCCCTCCACAACTATAAATATTTTACGGTTTAAAATCGATAGAAACCGTACAAAACTCCACTTACACCCACCCAATTTTCACTTTACATACCCCAAACTGAAAATCCTGGCGGAATCCAGCACAAACTTACGCAGTCAGCTCGAGGTCTCATATTAGGAGACAGTACCATATTCTGTGCCCTTACTTTATAAATGAAGGTGCGCAAATAGGAAGTACTAAAGAAAGTAGATAAGATACGAACAATACAGAAGGGAACATAAAGAGAAATGAAACTGATTAGGACACTGATTGTGCAGAGATTGTATTGTAATGTTTCTCATGGTTATTTTATAGTGCACCGGAGGTAGAGATAATAGATACACGGGTTTTGGTTTTCTAGCTCACAACCAGTTTATTACAAAAATGAATTAGTTAATAAAAATAACGTTTTGTAGGAGACTAATTATAAGATATTTGTGAGTTAACGCATAACTTATAGACTTTTTGGTGGTGGTTGTTGAGGGAAGTTATAGAATGAGGTGCTGTATCAGAAGTTGGAAAATATGGTTGAGGGAAATGAGGTAGAGAAATCCAACCTCTTGATAGTATTAAGGAAAATAAATCATATGTTGAGACAAAAAGAAAGGTGCAAGCTTGAAAGAGCGGCCGCTTTCGGCAGAAAACTATTCATAATGATGATAAATACAAAAATCGGATACAGAATTACAGTTTTCATTAGTTTCTATACAAATCTCTGAAGCTGTCTATTACTGATACTAAATGATGAGTACTTTTCATCATGTTAGGTTAGTAACATATTTTTACGTATACATAGTAACAGATCATGAAAACCTTACACAGTATAATTCAGTTAAACATGTACAACAAAAGCGTCTCTACAAGAAACTGGAGAAGTCGGCGACCACGTAATATTTAGGAGGGGAACAAGATACAACAGTTTATATCAAGCGGTGGGTCAGATGATTATGCAATGATGAAAATAGGGTAACTAAAATATAAAATGTATCACCATGTAAAGTACCTCAAAACTAACTCTATGACTTATAGAACTCGCAAGTTCATCACCGCAGCAACAAACGTTCGCCTTGGATTCTATCCTGAGCAACATGAAGCCAGTTTTCAACTTGAACATCTACCTCTCGAAGATTTAATCTAATATTGTCATCCTAACGACGTCCCGGTATTCCCAATGGCCTTTTTCGTTCTTGAGATTCAAAAAAAATTAATCTGCAGAGATAATGGAAAAAGGTCTTCAGTCAAACAAACTTAGTTTTGAGAAAAATAAAAAAAATCACTGCAGTTTTAAAACTATAAAATCAAGATGAACCACTGGTTTTTTTTTTCATGTAGATAAAAAATACATTAATCGACTGGTGCAGAGGAAAACCATTGTTTTGCTCATTGCCATGGTAACAAAATTGTTTTCCGCTGTGGACTGAAGCCCTTCTTGCACGTAAATTATAGACGAAACTCTGTATGCATGTAATTTTATTTCTGTATTATTTTTTTGCTCATTTTTTAACACAAAACTGTGTCAAGACGTTTTTTGCCCAGTTCAAAATCTATATTAGGTATAAAAAACGTAACTCCAAATGGAAACAAAGATACGTTTATTGACTGCATTCATTTACTAAACAGAGTGTATTGAACGTTGTGTTAAGTTTTGTTCTTCTAAAAAAAAACACACACACTATCAATCATCTTGGACGTCTAGCGCGATCTGCTCAACTGTAGGCCAATTGATGGTCAACTCATAGAAGTGTTTGTGCTCATCGGGAACATAGGGCAGAAGTTTCCTGACGTCATTGATTTTGGCACTCTTGATGGGAACTTTACCGGCTGCATAAGCTGCAGGTGGTGGCAATGTTGGTGGTTGTTGTTTATCTTTGCACATTTTGAATGAGTGTGTCACTATACTGTCAATGGTTTTACTTGCAAAGATTTTACCATATTCCTCTTTATAAAAAGACACCTGCATGTAACTGCTGATTTCAAATCGAATTTTGTTTGCTTTTGGGACCATCTTGGTACGCGTTTCCTGTGATATGCAACTTTTCTTATAATAAGTTTTCCATAGTGATTTGAAGTCCAAAATGTCTTTGGTTTCAACTTCTTTCACAGAAAACTTGTTGCTACCAGGCTTGCAGCTGCTGTTTAAGATTAGTTCCTTCATTTCACCAACAGTGTAAATTCTATTAAACTTGATATGGCGGTTTATTGTTGCAAAATCACAGGGAAAAAACGAATGCCCCTTTACAGGGAAAGACATTGTTACCTTGTCAAAACGACCTGTGTCCGTAAGTAGCAACAAGAATCTAGACAATGCATGAATGATTCTTATTCTGCCCACAGCATGATCTTCAGTTATCTGAAAACAGTCCTAATTCTGTGATTTCTGGTGGAACGTATTCGAGGATACAAGAAAGAGCATACTTCATTAGGCGTCTTGTTCGCTGTTAATTCATGGTGTACATATACTTTTGCTGCCTTTTTCTTTATATCGTGAATCGAAAACACGTTTACTGTAAGTTGCCTCATGTAAAATGTTTCTTGTACAGCCACTAACATCTAAAACAAATATAATTCTCCATGCAGAAAAGGCTTCAGTCACTGACTCAAGCCCATTCTGCGTACAATAATAAAAGTTGACATCTGTTTATAAAATGTTAGACCAATGAAACTGAAGCCCTTTATGCATAGAACCATACGTGTACCCTATAGGAACAAAACTCCGCTGTTAATATCGCCATTTTGGTGACTGAAGCCCTTTTTGCATTAACTAATTCCTAGTGTGTCATGTAAAAAAACGGGAGGTTTTGACAAGGTTTTTAGTACTCAATACACAGGCTAAACGGCTTGAGCTAGAAAAATGAAATTTGGTATGAAGTTAGATCATCACTAGTATAGATTAATAAAATACTACAAAATGTCTCCAAAGACGCCATCTTGGATCCAAGATGCCGAATACCAAAAATTCATATTCTACACCGTTTGAGCTGGAAAAGCAAAATTTGGTATGAAAGTAGATCACTAGTAGATTAAGTAAAGATTACAACAAATTGAAAAGGTCGCAATCTTGGATCCAAATATGAGTTTGTTAATAGAATAATGTAATAATGTTTTAGTACGTAGTTTCAGCCTACTACGGGTTCCTCCGTTCACTTTTAATCGAAAAGAACGTCTTTTTCCCGGTGACGGACTCTTGTTAATTGTTATACTCTTGTTATCACATTTTAGTCTCCCACGGGGAATTTTAGTGGGAGGGGAAAACAATAGGCAGAATATTGGTGAGGGGAAGATTCACCCCAAGATTTCGCATCGTGAATCCGAATCTAAACGTCGATTCCTTTCTGTTGGAACTTCTTATAGCGAGAATTTCCCACAACTCCATAAGCACCAAATAACATCTTATTGATCAGCAGAAAAGACCCAGAAAATTTATTGTCTCCCGTTAACACCAAATGCAATGTTGTTAGGTAGTTCACGGCTTGCTAACCGATACGAAGACAAAGAAGCTTAAATTTGTAACCATTTATTGTAATTACACGCATTAAGAGAACGTTCTGAAAGGGAAAAGGATAAAAATATTTTGCAATTTCTTCCGAGGAAGGAGAAAATCCTTAAATTCGATCCTTCCTCGCCGAAACAAGAGGAAGAATAGCACAGACAGGAGAACTAATAAATCCCCGAAGGCTTCAATTATTTGAAAGGAAGTCCCGCTGCGGATAATAAATTGATTAAAACTCGGGGAAGCTGCTTCACCTAGGCTATCTTACCTGCCTCATATCCATCGTGACCTCTCCAAGCGCATCGACCGAACGACCAGCCAGCAGAATGAGAGATCGTAAACGGAAGGTAATTGTATTGCCTTTCATTATGACTTCGTCTCTCTCTCTCTCTCCCTCCCTCCCTCTCTCTCTCTCTATCTCCATTATCTTTATGTCTCTTTCTTCTACTTTAGCAGGCCCTCTCAACCTCGTTTTCCAAGAGCCAAACAAAAGAAGAACGCTTGAATACTGATATATTGCGGTATAAAGTCCAAACTAACTTATACTCTCGTCACAGGAGTCTCATGTGTGCCTTGGTGGCATACTCTCTCTCTCTCATACACATGCGCTCACACACACACACACACATATATACACATAACTACTATAATCGCAAGAAGAATCCTTCGGAACGAAGCGGTTTTAGGATATAATATGTAAAGAATTCACCATTTTTAGCGGGCCCCTAAAAATCTGGCCCTGTCTTTTATTTCAATTTGTCCGTTTGTCTCTGACTTGCAGGTTAGTTTCTCAACAAAAGCAGAGAAAATAACTTCATTTTTTAAGTCTACTGACATTTTACCTTCCGCCTTGAATCAGGTGAGGTTTCAACATTTTACTAAGGAGATATGAATGATGACAAGGCTGGGAGTCAGTTCTCTCAGTACTTCAGTGACAGAAGGCTTACCTTAGTGTGGTCTCCGGTTCAATCCTGGCTCTTGCGATGTGGGCTTTGTGGCGTACAAACACAGTGTGCGTGGGTTTTCCCGGTGATCTCCTGTTTCCTCCCACTTTCTTCATTCCACCAATTCTCCCATTATCATCCATACGGCCTGAGCCAAAGTCGCCTAAAGGCCTTAAATAAAATTAAATTCAAATTTAGAGTTTCATATCCACAATACGTTAAAATGGATGCAAAGCGGATTCAGTGCAGCTTTTGCACGCAACCATTTCATGAACACTGTCAGGTACAGAACATTGAGGAGGGTATAACCGTGTTCATGTGTGCCGACTGTTCTGAAAAATCGTCTAATGAATGAGAGTGATTTGTTTCATGTACATTTGGTTAGGGGAAGACTGGTAGTTAATAATTCATAATGTCACCAAATTACCTACCCCCCAGGTAAGATTTGCTTTATCTACCCCAAAGGAAGTAAAATTTACTGGAGAAAGATAATGTTAGTAAAGTGTGTAGCAGTGTTGAAACGCAAATTAGAATAAGTTTTAGAGTCATGAAGCAGTGTAATAAGGGTAAAAGACGTAGATATAAATGGGATTATATGAACTTTCGTCATTGGTGAAGATTAGGAGTAACTGATTGTCAACTGAGAAAAATACGTATAAAAATTACAAACCTGACTTTTCTAACCTAACCTAATGTAGCTTAATTTATAAACAGAAAAAGAAGACTGTGGACTAGTGCGCTAAGCCAGCAACTCGAAGGTACCGCATGGATGTTTGTGTCTTCCGGGTCATGGATGTTTGTGATTCTGGATTTTAACTAGAACGTGACGGATCATCGTGACGGGCCGAAGCCAAAAAGTTACTAGAATGTCCCATATAAAATAAAGTTTATCAAAGTAAAAGAAGGCAAAAGCTAAAAAAAAATGTCATCTCAGTGTGACGCCATTACTATTCCTCTGCATGCCACCATATCAGACTCTGAACCAAACTGGAGTGCATATTTACGAATTAATTATTATAATGTGGTTTTCGGAACAGGTTCTCTGTAGCTACCTGCCGAATTGTGTGTATGGAAGTGTCAGGGATATATTTTTTAGTGATTTATGTACAGCGTTTAGTCAGCAGCTGGCTGAAGTTTGGAGTAGGTAAAGTAAACTTTATCCCTAATCTCTATCACCAAATAACGTACCGCATTACCTTTCCCCTGAGTGTTATTTTGATTGTTTTTATCAACTACGATGTGTACATTGAGTCTTAGTAAACTAGTGGGAAACATTGTCTAGAAGGATGGATTTAATATTGAAAATATAATTTAGTTTTAATAAATGTTGTCATTTGCCCTATAAAACATTAATTTAACAGAAAGAAAAATCACAAAATTACCTTAATATTTTTTTAATAGTTTACAGAAAAAGAAAGTATTTTCTTTGATGCGACGCTCTCATGAAAATTTGTTTAAATTTGATAACATTGCTTTTCGCTTTCTCTCTCTCTCAAAAAAAGGTTTCAAATCAATATATCTTCTGGCGACGCAGTTCACATTTCTTTCGCCTCGCCACAAGGCACAATGAAGCAACTCCGCACATACATACATGTATACACAAAAACATGATGTGTAAGGTCTCGGCAACAAAACCATATATAAAGAAGGAAAATGCAAATATGGAGATCAGATTTCAAACGAACAAACAAAAAAAAAATGCACACTGAAGGAACATCAGTCACTGACGTCTTCTCTAAACTTACAAAAGAAATTTTGAAAAATGTATCTTTACTTATTTGGTTGATGATAAGAAAAAGTAATGCCCAGATCACGTGTACTTCAAAAAGTCATTCTTCACAAGTCTACATGTATAAACCTTTCATTCATGGTTCAGCAAATCTTTCCAATAAATTCTCATCTCTTCTTTTGAAAAGTTTAGAATATTCCAGTTTGAAAAGAAATACTTCTTCATGGCACAACTGACAATATATATCAAAATAACTTGAACGAAACGCGATTAGAATCACTTCTGAGAAAAATAAATCATTCGAATGGTATAATAGTAACAAATCGAACATAAAAATATGTTCTTTTAAAAGATACTGAAACTAATCGGCAAAAGTCAGAAGCTTTGAGAAGCAGTTGTAAGGATTATATCTACTAACGTTTTTTTTTTTTTTCATGACTTACGAAAATTCAAGCACGTCATTTCAATAATCTGAAAGAGGTCTATAAAGTTAAAAAAAAAAAAACAACTTATTGTACTCTATTGAATTTACTGACATTTACCAATAAATGTCAAAGTCGTATAATATAGTACACGACTAAAACATATGTCTCAGTAGATATTGAATTTAAGATAGAAACTAGATGATTTCGGATACAAAATACTTACAACTTGAGATTATATATTAGCATAAGATATATAAAGTGCTAGATTATATAGAATACGGAATATTAAACATTTGAGAATATAAATGTGAAATACATGACACGATAATATATTAACTTCTAGATAAACCAAATCGTTTGTTGCGATGTACATTTGACGTTCCAGGTTTAACACAGATGTGCATTTACGCCTTCAGGGAAATCATTAGAAATGTGCCCCAAGAACTTTCCTACATGTTTTTAAATTTTCAGTAGTAAAGTTTTTCTGTCAATTTGTTATCTAATTTAAATCCCGAATGCGTACTTTTTTGTCAGTACTTTTAGTCTGACACTCTTAATATGAAGTTTATTTGCTACCTTACACTGAAAATCTGCTGGTTCAAAAAGCACACAAACACTTCACCAAAAATGAACTTCATCTGAACGCATGTGAACTTTGTGCTCAATGTGTCTTTTTACTGACTTCTTACACTTATTGCAAATTTGGCACACATTAAGTTCATATTCACCGAAGTTCACAACATCCTCAGCACGTTTTCAGATCACTTTCAGTATATTTATCACCATTAAGTCCATGAATTGGGTATAAGCACACCAAAAGTTAATATATTATGCACTAAAACGTGGAAAAAACTGGACACTATTTTCGGGACATATTGTGCACTTCAAGTGTACTTTGATTAGAGCGTTGTGAACCCCGCAATATCAGTGAACAGTTATTATGGAACACTCTATATATTGATTTATATTCAGTTACATACAAGTTAACCGATTCACTTCAAAAGATGAAATCCAAGAGAAACAAACGACATATACGACCTTTAAAGACAGAAAGCTCAAAGAGAAAAATGTAACGATACATTTCAGTAATGAGAAGTTTCCTTCCCACGCGGGATTAAAACATGTAAAATGTCAGCGAAGAGAAGAATCATTATTGTAAACTCAAAAGGAAGAAACAAAATTGCCATTACTCTTGCAACACGTGTGTAACAAGAGCGAGATGTATCACAGAAATGACACCAGTTTAGATCAACATTCAGCAGTAGATCATGATCTTGTCATTACACAAATGGAACCATCATCATTTCAACTTTACGACCTAAGATCGTAACGTTCTTCGTATCGAAAGACGTAATATTTTTTATTGTTTAAATTTTCATATAAATTAACCTTACATCTGGCTTTGAATAGAGGATGAGATGTTTTTATATGAGATTCCGATGCTTTGCGGATGTGATTTATTCTTCAAATTTGAAAGTGTGGTTTCTCATATTTTTTTAGAGTGGCTCACAATGTATCATGGATACAAGTCAACTGTATTACCGTCATTTTTTACCGCAAAGGTTATCAAAAGACGAAGCCCTACTGTGAAGTTAATCGCGTTTAGATAAAAATAACAACAGAAGACCTGGTAACTTTTTGTTTAGTGATAACAACAAACTAGAAGATGTCAGGTCTATGATATATACGAGAAATCTATGAACGTTGTTCTCAAGTACGTGACGGGATAAAGACCTAAGACATTTTCTCACAGTTGCTCGGCTAGCGTAGGCGATAGAGTGCTGGCCGGGAGGTAGCAGGTTCAATTGCCGGCAAGCTCAAGCTTTTTCTCTTTTTCATTTAAAAGAACATTACCTTCTCTCTTAC
>JAGDQP010004303.1:15305-70206 GCA_022664845.1 Lepisma saccharinum
GACCTGCTAACTCTTTCTGTTCAGTGATAACAACAAACCAGATGTCAGGTCTATGATATATACGAGAAATCTATAAACGTTGTTCTCAAGTACGTGACGGGATAAAGACCTAAGACGTTTTCTCACAGTTGCTCGGCTAGCGTAGGCGATAGAGCGCTGGCCGGGAGGTAGCAGGTTCAATTCCCGCCAAGCTCAAGCTTTTTCTCTTTTTCATTCATAAGAACATTACCTTTTCTCTTACTACTTATAAATAAATTTACCGTTAGCGCGTTCTTTATATATATTCAACATATTTTTGCGTCGTTGTCTTGTTCAAACGATGCGAAATTTTATCTGAACAGATGTAAATTCATCTGGGAAAAATATTATATTTCCATCGGAAAGAGCAACCACAGATAAAATTTGTAAAAGATCTTTTCTCCAGCGGAAATTTTTCTTTACTCCGATGAAAACTTACTCTAAAAAACTGACCCCTCTTTCTAATCTCCTAAGATGAAATATTTCGCTCAAGCTGAGCGGAATTCCGCTATCCCGAATTCTGTGTGTACAAAATTGCTTTATCTTTTGTACCCTAAGCAGTCGGTTTGATAATACAGATGAGACATATTGCAGATAAAATGATACATGACGTCATACTTCAGAGGAAGTAAACTACGACAGCTTAAGTGAAGCTCGATTGCTGTTACTACGCTGATATTTTTACAGAAACTACCCAAACACTTGAATCTGGCTACATGTTCTAATTTTTCTCTTCCAATTTTGATGTTTGCTATGGTTACATTTCCTCCAATTACCATCCCTTTCGTAACATTTGTGTGTATTTTCATCCCATGTTCCTCGTAGCTTTTCCGCAGCTTAATATTATTCTCCCTATTACCTTATAGTTACCTGGGTTAAACACTTTCGTATAAACACTCTTTATTCATTAATCGAGTGGCCGTTATTATAGATTCTTACCCAGACGGAGGAAGTATCAATTGAATAGAAATATAACATTCGTAAGCTATTCAAAACAGTTTGCATTCAAAAGGTTTATCAAAACCAAATTTCACAAATCGTTTTCGGAATCCAAGAATACTTTATTGAAAACCATTTAACAATCTTTTCTGAATCTGGCATCCATGTTCATCTATCGTTTGTTTTCCAAACAACATTCTAGTTACCATATTTGCAACTCAAGATTCAACGCAAGAAATAAGTATTTCCATGATCCAAAATACCCTAATGCTACACATATTTATCAATTACGTAAGATTCAATTCAATATAGTTCTCAATCAAAATTAACAGCTGATATCTGAATCTAAAGATATCTTAGCATCTGGTTTTCTCAACCAACAAACGAAAGTCCCATCTCTCTTTTCAACAAAGTGATGTCGCATACAAACATTATTTTGATCCAAAAACTTTGAATCACTCCAGTAGTCATTTTATCATTTAAATAGATAGTTCTTTCTATACTGTCACAGATGATTCAATATCTTGTTAAAAAGATATCTCATTGTCTGCACCAAGAACAAATCTAATGCAGTTGTTGTTGTTGTTGTTGTTGTTCACCGACCGTAACGTGTCATCGCTTTCGCAGTATGTTTCTACATCTCTTCTAGATAAATATTAAATAAGCTGGGCGAAAAACAACACCCCTGTCCAATTCCTTGACATAATTACTTCTGTTCGTTCTCGAAAATCTTTAAGTCGTTAATAAGTCTATGTTGTGAGATGATCAGCATTTTTTTTTAATAACCGGAAGCAGAGCTAACACAATTGAAAGACATCACATTCTAATCAAATTTGACATTAAAATACAAAAAAGAAAAGTGATGCTACCTGAAACTTTCGGTAACAAAGATATATTTTAATGGAATGAGTTTCTGTGCCTTTACTTATCTTTCTGTAGGGTAGTGAACCATTGTCTGAATCTTCTTTTGGCTGCCATCTATCAACCGCATACGCGATTACTTATACTATCCACAGAGAAAATTCCTTGTTTCTGGTTAACATAACAAATTGTTCAAATAGGGCCGAATGTGGTAATTGAAGGGGGGAAAGCAAGCATGATGAGTATTTATTCATAAGTAGTAAGAACGAAAAATAACGTTTTTATGAATGAAAAAGAGTAAAAGAAAACTTGATCTCGGTGGGATCTGCTATATTCCGGCGATCTAATACTTTATCCACTAGGCTAGCCTGGCACTGCGAGAGAACGCTTTTGAAAGGATCTCTTAATCTCGTCAGGTAATTAGGAACAAAATTCGAAGATCTTTTGAACATATCTTACTCCTGATCCCCTTTTCATATACTTTTGTCAATGAGAAAGGTTATCAGGTCTTCTGTTGTCAGTTTTAAGTAAACGCGATTAACTGCACAGAATAGATTCGTCTTTAAATAACCTTCACGTTAAGAAATGGCGGAAAACATACTTGACTAGTACCCAACATGCATTATGAACCATTCTAAAAAGATGAGAAATCGTTCTTTCAAGTTTGAAGCATAAATTACATCCGTAAACCATCGAAATCCCATCTCAAAAGATCACATTTTCTATCCAAAGCGAAAGAAATTCGTTGAAAACCATTCTTTTCTATTTAAATTCAGTAGTTTTCGATAAAGTCACTTTCTCATCGAAAAAAAAGAGTGAAAAATTTCCGCTTTTCTGATTTAGTGTGTACACTAATCCATAGATGTGCCATGTGCTTGTCAGTAAAGCCAGGAAACAAATCCATAAAAATCTCCCGAAACTCCTTAAATTGTTGTAGCTATAAACAAGACAATAAGTGTTCCTGTACTGAATAGCTACCAGAAAGACCGATTTAGTCCGTCACAGAATAGAAAATTGCGTAATAGAAATATATATATTTGAAAAATAAATTAACAGAAAGAGACAGCGTGCACCCTGACATCTAAAGAAAGTACCGAGGCGACGCCCTGGCTCTTTACATCGCTGTTTTACAGTTCTACGCGTTAATGAAGACTTACCCTAAGACTCCTCTCCTGCTCGACAGAACAGCAGCTCTCAAATACATGGCAATGCGCTCTACAATCGCCATATTTTCCAACATCACTCTCGAAATTCCTATTCTGTGTCTGCTCCGCATATTCCTTAATCTAACTCCAGCTTGTATTCGTCGTTTCTTCATATTGTGTGATCCGCGCGTGGAAATACGAGCGCTGAGTGGCATAATTACATATCCTACACTCTGGAACTGCTAAAGAACACACTGTGGAGAGAGGACTTGCACGTTTGCATGCAACAGCTGGTGAGTGATTACTGAAGAGACCGCATAGAACGATGGATTTGATAAAACAATGAAGAACGAAATGACAGATAAGAGACATTTCATAATCACGACCAGTAATACCACTTTTCCCACTTAACTCTTATATTAGCTGATATCGGTATTGATTCACATACAATCGTACTAGCAAGGAGGGGTTGCATCACTTTGAAAATGAATAAAGCTTTGCTATCCTTGTAGTTGTTCAGAGCTACTTAAAAATTAAGTTCCATCCTTAGAATATCGTCTTCATTCGATGGCAAACTACCATCGGTTCACCTTACCCATGGATCTTCATTTGAATTTGAATTCCATTTCCCAGGTCTTTAGGCAACTTTGGCTCAGGCCGAATGGATGATAGGAGAATTGGTGGAATGAAGAAAGTGGGAGGAAACGGGAGAAGCCCGCGAAAACACACGCACACGCTGCGTCATTCACGAGATCTGGAAAGTACAAGCAATGCGTACTGGATGGAAGGAGCTACCTGTTGGTGGAGGGTATGTTCTTCACAGCCACCACCTTGAATGTCGATTGTTTTTCTTAAATACGAAGGAGGTCATGTAATATATCATTCTGGACTAGAATTTTCAATGAATAATATATATTCAATGAAATAGTTACTTGTCTTATCTCTTATTCTGTGATTTCTATTTTCTTAATATTCGCATTGAATGCAAAAGAAAAACGCTGCGTCATTCACGAGAAGTACACGCAATGCGTTTCGAATTTAATGTCAGAAAATCACTGCCAAAGTAGCTTCCCCACATTTAGGTGTAACATCTGTTAGTACTTGAGATGATAATTGACCTTAACCTACATTCAACATACGTCACACAATTCTCTCACATATAACCTGCTTCCATCTAACAAGGTAATATCAAGATTCGCGTACACATTAATCCATTCATATAACTTGGATTACACTTTGTGTAATTTACCCACCCTCAATGATTTACGATATGAATCCTGGAACTCTTTCGCAACGAAGGTAAAAAAACAAATGTGTAACTCCTCAGACAGCGAATAACCGAACGGCCATAGCCCAGTTGCCAGAGAGTTGGTTTCGAATTCGAAAGCGATTCGCAGCCAGCCATAATGCTGGAATGGTACTTTCAAACTAGGCGCTATCCTTCCCACTTTATTTTCATAGTTTTCATGGGCTAATGGACTTTCATAGAAAAAATTTCATGCCCCATGAAAATAGTTTTACTGGTCAAAAAAAAAAAAAAAGAAATTCCAAAAGTATACCTATTGGCCATATTAGGAACATGTGTATATGATATGGCTACCCTTGTTCCATGTTATACAAATTGTGATTTTTTTTCAGTTTCATAATGCAGTTCTACTGGATTGCTGGAAGATGGATTGCAGCTGGATGATTCAGTGCCTGACGGAGAGTCACCTGTACCCATACACAGAGTATTAACGTGAAGGGGATCATCTGGATGAGATGACGAGGACGAATCAATGACAATGGCCTGGGTGGCCATATCAGGAGCAGGTCAGCTTTCACGAAAATCGTTTGATTATGAGCAACTCGTAAAAGATACGCCACCAATGACAACACCAATCGAAAGAGCATTAAAAACTTAATAGAATACGATGGTTTTCATGGAAAAGTCTCTGAGAAACATCCATAACACTAAGGAGACTTACCAGAGAAAAACAATAAGAGGTCACACGAAAAACACAAAAGAAGCAACTGACGCCACAATGTTCAACCTGGCTGGACGGGAAATAATCAGAAGACACACTACCAGGCCCCCTCCCTGGATACTGATGACGTATAGCGGATTTTTGGGGTAGCTTGCTCACAATAAGGAGGTGGCCATATCAGAAACACCCACCTTAATATATATATAAAAAAACAGAAGTAAATGGAATCTGTTGACGTAAGGGGAAAATATTATGCTTGGCACATCTCACGTCACTATTTGTAAAAACTTACGTCATTATTCGTAGAGAAATTACATCATTATTAGTGAAGAAATTTCGTCATTATTCGTGGAGAAATTATCCAAAATTTGAGCGTTTTTAGCTCCAAAACTATGCACTTTCTTTCCACTTCTTTAAATGAACATTTTTAATATTTCGTTTTGAGCAATCACTTCTCAAACTTCTACATCAAGTTTGGGAGTCGAGATGGATTTAAACAATGTAAGAACTTTATATAAACGCTTGATACTCCGCAAAAGTAGCACAATTAGTACAGAGGGAACGTTAGTGCATGGGGCAGAAAAGCTGATACCCAATTTGCACAGATATGCGGTGTAATATTTTAATTAAATTTGGCAAACTTAGGTATAGACCCTGATTTGAAATTCTTCCGTCAAAAATACATAAGTAGGCCTATTATATAAACTGGGACCTACACTGAATCGTTTTTATGTATATAATTCGTTCAAAGAACTGGAGATGGTACTGAAGATAAGGAATGGAAACAATCGAATTTCGTGACTCCCGAAATCGCGAAAGTTTTAAACACTCAAGAAATCACATGGAATAGGTCAAGAGTTGTTAATATTTTCGCGAAATGGGATAATTTGCTTCCATCCACGAATTCAGAGCTCTACAGGAATTATACTATTTTTGTTCATTAAGTTAGGAAAATAATGCGTAAACAATCAAATAAATATAAAATTCGTCTTCAAAAACTACCATCGAACTCACGTGGTACGGAGAATGTTAGAATGTAGTACACAGAATTATTCATAGATGGCAGCAAAATTGCGACCTTGGTTTGACATCTAGTGGGGAAAATACGAACTACATGATCACAAGGGACTTCATTATGTAATGTGCGTTAGGCGATATTCGCGTTGAGTTTTTTTGTGAAGGCAAGTAGAAAACGTGAAATAAGTGTTCCTGGGAATTTCTCCTGAATAAAGAAATGATGAAATATATTAAACTACAAACATCAAATTGGGTTCGAGAAGTCTCTTTAGTCGTGGTGCATGCTAAGGTTTTTTTTTTTTTTTTTAATGTCTAAGAGAATCAAAACATGATTGGAAACAATTACCATTTTCAGCTACTCAAGAAATTACCCTTGTACAAAATAAATGTTATCTTGTACTCACGATTTAAGTTTCACTCAAGAAATTTAAACACCTTTATTGAAGAATGTTATTATTCCTAATAAAATTCACTGTACACAAATTCAAAATAAGTTATTCCGACGCACTCCATGAAAATGGTCCAAGGTAAAACACCGAATATGCAGCTCCTATCAGTAGGCTACATTTGATCATCTATTTGGAGAACAGCGTACGACCAAATTTTCTCCTATCGATTTCTATTTGAATGTGCAATAGAGATTACTCTATTCTTGAATGTTACTCGTTTACTCACCAGATGGCAGTGTAGTAACATGGAATGTCTTTAAAATCATCAAGTACTAGAGTAACTTACCTGGAAGTAAACAGAAAGAGAATTATTAGTATTTATTAAGCAGTTTTGCAATGTACTACAAGTGTGTCAAATATTCAGGTGGATTTACACTCTCTTCCACAAAATACAACTTTGTTACATAAAACAAACCAGTCTGCTGATTTTAGACTATTTTGTACCTCTACAATTGTAATAATAAAACAACCATACAAAAAACTTTCGTCAATTTCATTTCTAACGCAGAAATTATACGTATATCTACAGAAGAAACAAGAAACTAGCAAGTCACAAAACCACGTATACATGTACAAGTGTTTACCCAATGTTTATGGTTGAGCAGGGTTGGCTGGTTTAAATCTTAGTTTAAACCAGGTGATTTCCAAAACAAACAATTGGTTTAAACAATATATATACCACAAATAGTGTGAACTTCATGGTGACGATTACACACATTAAACCATCTGCGTTAATTTTATATTATTTTCGCCTTGTAATCAAGGGGTCCCAGGTTCGATTCTTGATGGGGTGACAGAATTTCTCTAAAGTGCAAACCGAGTAGTGGCTCGGATGTCAGTGTAAGCAGTAGGTCTTGTCCTTCATAATCTTGCTGTTACAAGCCTAAACAAACGAAACAAAACCAAATTGTATCGTTCTGCCTGTCTGAATACCTGTTGTTTCATAGAGAAACCGAAGTTAACTTTGGTTATCGACTGCATGCAGTAGGTTTGCCACCTGTCTTGTATAACACGGGATGTCCCGTATTTTAGGTAAAATTTACGCGTCCCGTATTTTCAGTGATTGTCCCGTATTACAAGTAATAACTTCACACACATATTATCAAATATTAATAACTTTAACAAATACGTAGTGATTGACTCTTTTCTAACTGTTTACTACTATACAGACTGGCGAGCAGGCTCTCTTCGCATTCCTAAGCTCCAACATGAGACCTTGGGTGAGGATATAATACTAGCTACTTCTGTTTGCTCTAGTTGATCACACACTGCAAAAATAGCTGTGTTAATTCAACATTTGTTGATATCTACGAGGGACCATCACTTTTTGTGTTAGATCAACACCGTTTGTTGTGTGATTCAACACAGTGCTAGTGCTAGCATGACAATCTTTATTATGTTAAATCACTGAAATCAACACAGTTTGTTTTGTTGATTTAAAAAAAATGGTGGTCACCCAGGAACACAGCAAGTGTTGAATTAACACAGGCTTTTTCTTTCTTGCAGTGTAGTTACTAACCCCAACTGTGCTTATATAACTGAAATATCAATTTGCGCCCGTCGTTATTATTATTATTATTATTATTATTATTATTATTATTATTTGGAGTGTGAGCATTCACAAGAAACACGTTTTCTGTGTGTTCTTGATCATTAAGGAGTTTTAAATTGAACGGGTAGTCATATAGTACTACAAAGTAAAACTAGTTACATTCATTTTAGGTTATTTAAGATTTGTCCCGTATTTTTTGGTATGATCCCGTATATTTTGCCAAGCGTCCCGTAAGTTATTCATCAAAAGGTGGCAACCATTGATGACGTACATAATTATTATGCAATTTCAATCAATGCAAAAATTCTAAATATTCTTTTGTTCTAATAATATTTAGTATTGATAAAATACACCGAAATTCCGTACAAGATTTTTTCTCATAAAACCCCCAGGAAACGAATTTACTCAAATAAAAAATATTTCCTGTATGTATATGTATGGATGGTTCAGAGTCAGAGTGAACTCAAATAATTCGTACTATCTTTATTCACTTCTTTTATTGATATGCAAATTGAGTCTGTGTGTTTCTGACTCAGTGAACTAGCTTGGAGTAAGTTAGATCTGTACTCTGTAGTCTTCTGAAATTGTCCATTTTTTAATAATGTGTATAACTCGAGAAGTAGGTGTTCGTGATCAAAACTAGCTTGATGTTGCCTAGGATAGAATCCAATGGCGAACGTTTGTTACTGTGGCGATGAACTTACGAGTTCCGTACGCCATAGAGTTAGTCAGTATAACTCTGTACAGTGATTTCACTTGTGCAGTTGTGTATGTTTTTGTTCTTCTGGAGTGACTCCTAATAATTATATTCACAAGTATGGAAGATCAGTACAATATTTCTATGATTGTCTTCCGTGGATGAGTCGGTAGACTCATCGCATTTGTAATCAAGAGCCGTTTCGAGTCCAGGTGGAGGACAATTTCTCTCAGGTGCAAACCGAGTAGTGGTTCGGATTCCACTTTAAGCTGTAGGTCCCGTCCTTCATAATTCCGCTGCTGCATAAGGGCATTAAAGAGAAACATTCTTAGTTAGTTTTATCCATATGTAATATGAATAAATGAAGCAAATAAACCTGGTTTTATTATTATTAAAAAACCTGGGTTTTGCCAACCTTGTGATTGAGGGAGTGTCATATAGACAGATTGCGGGACGAAAGAATTTTATCATCAAGGAATTAAATGGTCTAATAGAGCAAGCATAGAAATCCTCTCTAAGCTGCATTCGTCAAATCATAACTGGAACAGATGTATTAGGTATTGACTCGAGTGCGATTTGCTGCGCCGACACAGCTTATGTTATTATGCGTCGAGTTATTACGTCATTTGTGACGATGTCGCCAACTTTGAGCGCTTGTAGCTCGAAATAGACAAATTTCGGAATTTCTTGAAAGGAACTTTCTTTCTTGTTTTGATGTGAAGAACCACCTCCCGAAGTTTGCACCATTATTTCAGGAACACCCTGTAAATGTCACTAGAAAATTTCTTAATACAACGAAATGTAATCAAAGGTCTATACTTACTTACTCTATGGCTTACGGAACTCGCAAGCTCATCGCCGCAGTAATAAAAGTTTTTCATAGGATTCTGTCCTGGGTAAGATCAAGCCAGTTCTCATCACGAACACCTACTTCTCGAAGATCCCTTCTAATATTGTCCTCCCAACGTCGTCTCGGTCTTCCCAATAGTCTCTTCCCAATCAAAGTTTGGCCTATTTATTCTTTTAATAAATATAGAACAAAATCCTAACGATGATATTGTGTAATACTTTTTGAAATTTATTTTAACGATGTAGATGAAATTAATTTGTACAAGAATTTTACACCGGTAGCTTCTGAGGAACAGATTCCTCTTCAAATATTTGACAGGCTATCCCATTACATAAATTATACTAAAAGGAAAAACAATACGATATATATACTTAATTATACTAAAAGAATTATACTTAGAGAAAATCTGCCCACCAAAATCTGAATTTTCTGATTGTGTGCGCCCAAGAAGCAAAGAAGAGTCGAGGCAGATTTCCGAAGGAAGGAAAAATAAGACGATGAGATTCAGGACACTGAATATTCTGCTGATGAGAAACAAAAACAAGTTAGTGTTGTGATTCATTCTACTGACAATCGCAAAGGCTCGCTCTCTTCATAGTAGTACTTCAGACGCACAAGCATTCATTTTTATCGAATAGGTTGGCAACACTGACATGTGGAGTGATTATGGACGGGCAAAGTCACAGTACTTTTCTAATGTGACGAATTACGTTTATGCGATGTTTGGTGCTGATAAATTTAGCATTATAGAGGCAAATTGAATCATCAATATTGAATTTTAAAATGGTTGGCATCACTGAAAACTGCTGCGCCTGATCATGACGGTTCGACGGCGCTGAATTAATCAAGCAAAAACATCTCCACCAACCCCACAACCATGTCTCTGCGGCTTGCAGTTCAAAGATACATTTTTCAACACGAGTTGGCAACAGTGCCAACAGGGTGATTGCGGACAAGAATGTCTGCAATACATGTGTACTATGTCGAATATTATTTATGCCAAAATTGGTACTGCTACGTCAAACGTAATGAAAGCAATTTAAAAACTTGAACTGTATAGAACCTAGGTTGGAAACACTGTCAACTGGGATGTTTCGAGGGTATGACATGCACAGAATTTTAGGTTTATGCAAATTTGGTTGCAGATAGGTCTAATGGAAAGAAAGAAATTTAAAAAAAATGAATTTAAAAATCAATTGGTTGGCAACACTTTACCAATCAAGACTGTTCCAGCGATTCAGGGCTAGTCTAGCCAAGATCTTTCAAATGACACCTCAGCCACGTTCCACATCTTGTGGTTCATGAGATATATTTTAGATACGGGTTGGCAACAGTGACAACGGGGTGCTTGGGGACGAGACATCCACAGCGTATTTCTATTGTGTCGAATAATATTTATGCCAAGTTTAGTGCAGTAAAGTCTGAAGGAAAGGCAGCATTTTGAGGATTTTATTTTAAAAACATAGGTTGGCACCACGGAACCACTGCACCAATCACGATATTTTCGGGAACTCTAAGTTAGTCTAACAAATACGTTTTCAACAACACCTCAAGCACCTCTCTACACCCGTGAGATTTAATTATTGGACATAGACAGACGGGCGGACAGAGCGGGATTATAAAGTCCCGTTTTCTATAGCTCTGCTATCAAGGGGAAGGGGGGAAACCACACTAAAAAAAATTATTGGTGTTAATTGCCACCCCAAAAGGCGTAATAGGACACCTCTACACCAATCCAGTGTTGGGTAACACCATCCGGGGGTGTCCAATACCGTTTCTGATGTTGACAAACACCTCTACCGGTATTTAGAAACACGGTTATGAGTGTTAATCAACACTATTGAAGGTGTTCCCTAACACTTCTAGCCTTGCACTTTAACACGCGTAAAGGTGTTTCTGAATCCCGGTAGAGTGTTTGTCAATACCAGAAACGGTGTGAACACCGCTTATCCAACACTGGAATTGGTGTAGAGGTAGAGGTGTTCTGTTACTCCCTTTGGGGTGGCAATTATCATTTTTTTTTTCAATTAACTTTGTTTTTTTACTGTAGAAAAGGTAGAGTCACTTACATATTTGCGTAGCTTGGTGACTTGGAGAAGATGCTGTACTGAAGAAATGAAAGATGCCGAATTACCATAGGTAAAGGAGCATTTAAGAAGTTTGTAATGAGATGATCTTGAGATAACAGATGGATTATATTATAAAGTATGAATTGCTGTCAATAGATGGCGTTAGTATCGAGTCGAACCACGTCGGTAATTTGAAATCGATCTGAATTATGAAAATGGTTACCTGATTACTCGGATTGTATTACGAATGGTTGGACTACAATTTACTCATGCGACTCTTCAGCTGCATGGTAAAATTGGGTTATTTTGGGCCATTTCAGTAACTGATGACTTCGGCCCGTCTCGAGTCCATTAGCTGTTAAGTTTCTAAAATTCACAAACATCCATGCCCCATTCGGGATTGGAACCTGAAACCTTCGAGTCGTTGGCTTGGCGCCTCAACTCATACGACTACCAGGTCGACTCTTCAGTTGTATGGAGATATACAGTGAGTCCACGAAATAATGCAATAAAAATCGAGAGGTGATTACTCACATCAAAATAAAAAAAGTTCCTTTAAAGCATTTCCTAAATCTGCTTAATTTAGAAATCTGTTTAATTTGGGAGTTACAGGCGTTCAAAAGTGACGGCTCCATCGTCACAAATGACGTTCATACATTCTTTCAAAATAGCTCTTCCGAGCGGGAGTTATTTCCACACCACCGGATGTATTTTGTTTTCTTCCAGAGATATGATACTATTTTCATATTTTGTTACAATTGTTAGGGGTTTTTCGGAGCCGTATTCTTGGTTCTCTGGGGGTATTACCCCCCCCCCCCATCCATTCCCGGACGCCTCTGAAAGGAATGCTGTTCCAGGTACGTACCCAGAAATTGTTTTTGGGGGGTCTGAGGTCTGTCTTGTAATTTACCTAAAATGCATATTTTTTTGCCAAAAATGATACTAATATCACAAGAAAACTTAATTTTGGGGGGTCCGGACCCCCGCCCCCTCCTCTGCGTACGTCCATGTACTGTTCAGACGCAACAAAAACTGATTTGCTGTCCAGGTCACCGGATCCCAAGCATAGACCCGGTCCAATATCCCGGTGACCCGTTTCAGCTTTGCTCTGCATACAAGTCCTATACCGAGCGCACTGTTCCAATAATCTTTTTTGAATGTCGAACAAGACATATCATGCTCAGAAAGGAAAGAAATTTAACTTCCTGAGAACCAAAAGTAAACAACTTAAGCAGCTCGTCACCGGGAAAAAGACTTTCTTTTCGATTGAAAGTGAATGGATTAATTCATAGTAGACCTAAATTATGTACCCAAAGTGCCATAGTACTGAAAGCCAAACGACGCATCGGATGAAAGAATGGGGACTTCGCCCCCACTGTACAATCTGTTTCCATTCCCCGTCCCCGAGGGGGGCTGCACCTCCATAGCGTACGTATGTTTCATTTATTGTAACGTACTCGTGATAGCATACCTACATACCAAATTTCGTTTCGCTAGCTCAAACGGCGAGGAAAAACATTTCTGGGTGACCATTTTGAATCCAGGATGGCGACTCTTTCAAAATGTTGTAATATTTTCCTAAACTACTATTGATAATACACCTTTATGCCAAATTTCGTATCTCTAACTCAAACGGTGTTGAAAATGAATTTTTAGGGTCCGCCGTTTTGGATCCAAGATGGCGTCTTTGGAGATATTTTGCAATAGTTTCGTAATCTACTGGTGATGAAGTACCGTTATACCAAATTTTGTTTTTCTATCTCCAGCCGCTTAGGCTGTGTATTCTATAAAATATTATTTTGGCGGCCATTTTGGATCAAAGATGGCGACTTTTTAAAACATTTTGTAATATTTTATTAATCTACTAGTAGTACCTTCACACCAAACCTTGTTTTTCTAGCTCCAGCCATTTAGGCTGTGTAATGGGTTCCCAAAACGTTGATCATTTTTAGGTGCGGCATACTAGTTCTTGCAGATTGAACTTTTTTAAATCTCAAGAACGAAAAAAAAAATCAACACAATTAAAATCCCAAGACGGCCGTGGTCATCTACACCCTTCATGGAATGATTGCGGGAGTGAAACATTGCACACAGTGAAGATTCTGCTGCACTGCCTACTCACCCGATAGGCGGAATGGTACATTAGAATACAGCTTGTAATTTGTTATCCTTTTAAGTTTCCCCGAAAATAGCTCCGAGCGAATAACGTCTCCCCAAAAATATGATTCGAGAATATGTTTCTCACCTAGAAGAAAATAAAATACTTGCAAAATTAACTTATTAGGGTTAATATTCAACATACAGAGGTACACTATTAAAAATTTCAGGTAAAAATATACACTACAAGTAGGGCCGGCCTTAGGGCGGTGCGAGCGGTGCCCCGGTATAGGGCGCCGAGTTGCAGGAGCACAAAAATGAATATGGTAAAAATATCTTAACATCCAAGAAAGTAAAACATATTAGGCCCTACGTAATGCACGGGCGCTGGATAGTGCATGAAAACAGGGTGTGGATCTAGGATTTTCATGAGGCGGCGGCGCAGGTCTGAGGAATAGACCACTTACGGCTGACCTTTTCTACATATCAACTACATGTATCTTCCTTGAGAAGGGAGCGCGCACCCCCTCGCCTGTCATCGTTTTCAGAAACTACTGTAGAGCTGTAGACAGATACAAAGTGGACATTGTGAAAGGGCTTGTTTTCTTCTTGCCGTCTCAGTGATTGTATGGGCTACTGTGCAGGGTCCTGGGGCGAATAAGTTACAGTATAGCTAAGCTAAGGGTGGGGGATTTCTTTGTCATCAAGCCAAACCACCTACCCTTATCTATATACTGTCGCAGCCCTCCCATTAGCGGCGCGCGTGCCACTTTGTGATGGTTACCGAAATCACCAAGAAAGTACTCAAAATCTTAAGTTTTATGATTGTTGTCAACTCTACCATGTCTTAAGAGAGATACGGAAGAAATTTGAATGATAAATTTTCATGAAAATTTACATATATTGAAGTTCGAAAAATTTGTGACTATATTAACGTATTGAAGCTTAAACACTGCAGAGTGAGTGTGTGTATTTATATATGTCGAGATTTGCACACAAATATAACTTTTTATGCGATGCCTTTTGTGTGTTCGTAAGTAATACATCGTAGTATCCGAGCAAACATTGGTGGTATATTTTGTTTATTTATAAAACTGTGAAGCATTTCTTGAATGTATGTATATATGCAAATAAACTACAAAGATCAAGGAACTATAGTTAGTTTACGTCAGTTAAACAGCATCTGTTCAGAATAGGTGTGTGCATTTGTCGAAATTTCAGTATTATTTCAACATTCCACTCCCACTTGTTTGTTGTTTATTATTTTATTGATCGAAGTTATGAAACCTCATGGATCAAAACATGTTAAATATTTTAATATTGTATAATAATTGGTAGTGATTTAAAAAAAGCTATATGCTCAGTGCAGAACGAAGATTATATTCTATCTATTATATTATATTATATTATATTATATCCTGGTTGGAAGGCCCGAGGGAAAGAGGCCATTGGGAAGACCGAGACGTCGTTGGGAGGACAATATTAGAAGAGATCTTCGAGAAGTAGGTGTTCGTGATGAAAACTGGCTTGATACTGCCCAGGATAGAATCCAATGGCGAACGTTTGTTACTGCGGCGATGAACTTGCGAGTTCCATAAGCCATAGAGTTAGTTAGTTAGTTTATATGCTTAGTGCAATGCACTGTAGAGCAAAACATTGTTAAATTGTATTAGATTAAAGTTTAATACATGATCTGTGATCCTATCAGTGATAAAATGTATGAACAGTTGTTCTCTTAAGGCCGATTTAGACGATACCATTTCTCGTACGATGAATCTTAGAGAAAGCAGTGTGCCAGCGTGAAAAGAAAAAGTTACCAATTTATACCATAGCATCGTGCCCTATTGTAACATTCTTGCTTTCACACTCTGGCAATACTGCTAATCGTAAGATTCATCGTAGCATAAATGCTGTCGTCTAAAGCGGCCTTTAATGATACATTGTTGAATATAAAATTTTGAGAATAATTTCTAGTGTGCTGACTGCCTCGATTACAGACAGAGATCTACGTAAATTAAAAATACATTCAGTTCATCCTATAAGACATAGTGAACTGTCGTATCATACTTCATTTGGTTAGAGGAGGGACTGCTTGGATTGTATCCCTGAGTAAGTGATAAATAATATTTCATAATTAGAGACCAGATTAAAGCAAAATACTCAACGGGGGAATATTCTATTTGAATTCAACGTAGACATACATATTTTAAGAGTCTTGCCTTATATCATTTATGGTCTGCAAACTTCTGAGTTTTGAGGGCCCAGGTAAGGAACAAAGTGTAAATAAACGGAGTCGACTCAGAAATTGGTTTTATTTTATAATTTCTATCTGATGCTAGATTTTGTGAACTGAGCTGTGGAAAGAGTTTTGCTCACATAAGTGTTCCCATTGTATTTCTGTACTCATCTTTTAACGAAATGACGGTTACCATTGTTTTCCCCCATCCCTTCAAATACAGAAATTAGAAATTCAGTCCTAGATTATGTTGTTGTGGTAAAAATCTTGCTTATTTCTGAACATTTCAAGTTCTTTAGATACATGAATGAGTAATTTGGAAATAAATGAGTTTGGAACGAATCTGGTTGTTTAATGGAACAAACAAGAATCTTAGAGCAAGAACAAGAATCTGAGAATAAACAAGAATTAATAAATACTGTTAGTAAATCCATGAAAAAACAATATATAAATTTGGTCACTGCAACAAGCCTCATTGTATGAAGTACGTATCGTCTTACCGACAAGAAGGATTTTATGAGGTTCAGAAAAAAGCAAAGAAAATGACAGAGGCTTTTGATGTCGAAGCCGTTTGCACAATGAAGCAGAAAAGGATGTTCGAATACGAAGGAGAGGACGAGGGAGTGCAGCAGACAGCCGAGGAGCGCTTCAAGATTGAGTTTTTTACGTGACAGTAGACAAAGTATTGAAGTCTGTTGAGGAACGATTCGAGCTCTTCAAAGAACACCAAGATTTGTGGGGATTCCTCTACAACCTAGAAGCACTACCTGAAGACCTATCGGCTCACTGCAAAGTTCTTCACATAGAAAGAGGGAGACATAAATGGAACGGAGCTCGAGGAAGAACTGAAGCATTTGAAGTTCATACTTCCTAAGGGACAAGGTACTCCCATTAAGACCATTAATTTTATAAACCAGAACCAGCTGGAGGATACCTTCCCTAATGTGTGGGTAGCTTTGAAAATTTTTCTTACCACACCCGTAATTGTTGCGAGTGCTGAAAGGAGCTTTTCAAAGTTCAGACTAATCAAGGCATACTTGAGATCGACAATGGCAGATGAGAGACTGTCATTTTTAGCTATTTTATCGATTAAAAATGACGTTTCTCATGAGTTGGACTTCTCAACTGCGATCCGCCAGTTTGCTCAGTCAAAGGCTTGCAAAGTGTCTTTTACTTAAACTTATAAACTTCGTTAAAACTACCTTCATAGTGGAACTGTGAACCGAATAATAGCAACACAAACAGCACAAACTTGAACACCATAAACTGAATGTTTGAAAATTGAAGTCTTCTTAGTCTATAGAAAGTCTGCCTTTTATGTGGAGTAGGCATATTAGGGAAACACGTTAAAAAAAAGCGCCAATTACTCTATCTCATGGGTGGTGTGGAAACGAGTAACATTTGAACATTACCTTTTTATTTGGATTTTTACTATTCATTACTGAAATTTCAAGTTCAAGGGGGCGCCCAAGTTTGCCCTCGCACCGGGCGCCATTTTTCCTAAGGCCGGCACTGACTACAAGCATATTTACAACATTACCAAAGTTGTACAATCAAGCAATCCGAATATCAATAACAAAGCGCCGCCATATTGCCACGAAACTTCGCATTTTGCAAATATCAGTTTTATGTGATCGTCTATTCCTATACCATTACAATGACACCAAATCCAGTCTTATCACTTGTCTATACGTTTTGTAATACAGGTTTTAGCAAAACTCTGTAAACGTTCAATGACGCATACATACCTGATGAATAATGGCTGCTACGATCGAACATTGAGAGGAAAGAAACACGACTCAAATTAGTGCACGAATTATACACCGGAAGTCGTCATCACTTCTGACTTGCAGAGCCACCTGTTAGCGTTTCGGTGAACTAGCCGCGAGCGAGTGGATCGCGTATAATGAAAACAAAACCTAGTCAATGGCAGTGAACTTTATCAATATTGAAAGTGCGTATATACAAAATAAGAAGAAAAATGATATTTTTCTTTAGAAGTTTTAAAAATGATCACCTCGCCGGGATTCGAACCCGAGTCACACGACACACACATTAAAAAAAAACAGTGCAGCTTCTATGTTTGTCCAGTTCACATGGAATGACCCTTATGCTAATGTTTAAAAGCAGTTAAACGCCCATCGGTACAAGCGAACAACACAATATTTAAAATAAGTCCGATTTTATTTCAGCTAAGAAATTTTAATTCTTGTTTCGAGTCTCACTTGAACTTTTATTACCAGTCAGAAATAACCACCAACCGTCACATTAAGTCCCTTTAATTAAAACCTCGAGACTGTTTTTTTCATTGGTTGAGTGACTAGAAGACCGTTCAGACAATCTGGAGTGGAGAATCTCGTTCGGTCTCTCCGCTCCTGCGAAACGAACGACCAGCCTTGAGTTGAATGGGGAGGATGTGCGGTTCGTTAAAAAAAAATCGCCCAGTAGATGGCATTCATGTCGGAAAAAGAGAAAAGCTTGGATTTAGGAAGGGATTTCTCTCTTTCATATCTAGAATCTTTTTCTGTTGTTTTCCGTAAATACAGCTTATTTGCAGAAAAGAGTTGAGGGAAAGGAATAGATGTAATATATGACAGAAATGATTTCGGGCGGAAATTCCTCTCCAAGTGAACAACAATACCTCTCACATTACCGCATTGCGTGTAACAGAACTAATTTTAGCTGTCTCTTTAAAATTTTGCTATAATCTAACTTATAGAATAAAAGAAATTCAAGTCTTGCCACTGTTTGGAGTACAAAGAATTAATTCACCATTCAAATCAACTTAACTGAAATGTGTATTATTATTAGTATTATTATTTCCTTCTCAGCTAATTATTCTGTATAGACAAAAGGAATGATTCATATTTCTTTCTCATATACTAAAAACAGGCAAGCAGCATGTCAGTGTTAATAGCCTCGTATCAGAGTTGAAACGGTTCGCAAGGTCAACGGGGCAAGTCTTGGACCGGGTCTATGCTTGAGACCCTGCCTGGCTTGATGACTCGGAAGGCAGCGAGTCACCAGATCAGTCAGGTCATGACCGAGTCACCAGATCAGTCAGGTCATGACCGAGTCACCAGATCAGTCAGGTCATGACCGAGTCACCAGATCAGTCAGTTCACGACCGAGTCACCAGACCAGTCAGTTCACGACCGAGGCACCAGACCAGTCAGTTCACGACCGAGGCACCAGGTCAGTCAGATCACTCCGATGAAGACCAGGTCACTGGCGAGCCAGGTTTTAGACCGTGGCACCAGGTCACCTTTGTCCAGGTCACCAAAAGTGGCCGCCAGGTTTCAACTCTCCCTCCGATTAGATTCAATAAGCCTATTTCTAGGAGCGGAAGTTCAGAAACAGCTGAAAGATTCCTTTGATCTACATATGCAGGCTGTTCCAAAATAAACATTGAATTGGCGGATAGAAAAAGAAAGAGAACATTGTATTATAGGAAGCACAAATAAGGTTATAGTATTAAACTTAGGACACGCACGAAGTCAATATTTTAAAGTGTAGATAGTAAGTAAATACGTGAACAAAGGTTTTGGCGTCAATTTGCATATTGATGTGGGCAGCGAAGGTGAAAAGAATTGAAAATCTGACTAGCATATCTCCAATTTCACGGAAGTGCATACCCTGATAGCATGCCAGGTTGCAACAAGGGTGTCAGTCACTTCTTTTGAACCTGTCACACTTGATGGCGTTGCGCGTAATACACAAGCATGAAAGGAACTTGTTGGAACGACGGAAGTGGCTTGGTTGTTAGAACTAACCTAACTAAAGCTTGTTGGAACAAGTAGTTATGTTCGGGACGGGCGTAAGCCATAGTGCTGTTACCGCCCATACAATTCATTTTATCTTATCTTAAGTAGTTATGCGAGGAAGGTTGTCAAACTTGAACTTGATTTTAATTTTGTTTCGTTGCATTTCTGCTGTGATCTTAGTGCGTTGAAGTCCCTTCAAATGTTAGACTGTTTTCCCGCAAGCTATCTTCGCCAACTCCCACCCTTCTACCACATGCGATCTGATTATCTTCAGTAAAAATAAAGTTTGTAAAGGCACCTAGATCGTGTGATTCAATAGTATGGTGATTATACCATCTGACTGGTATGCCAGTGGTCCTCGGATCGATTCGCACCCAGAGCAACAACGTTTTTATTGTTTTTATAAAGAAGAAAATTATGTTTTCTTTATTGTTCTATCAAGGTTATTTCGACCTTGGTACTTGTAATCTAGACTGCAAGATTCAACCTCGTTTAAACATTTTTTGGGTTGATTCCTACTTGGAAAAATAAGTTTGATGAGCCAGATCAAAATTGCTAGGCGGGATCTTAATCTGCCTGTAGCACTTCCAAACAGAGTAGTCCTCGAAACGACCGGAACTTGGTTAATAATCTTGTGGAATCGTCAAACGATGTCATTTATGCATGATTTCCTCGACCATGGTAATTGAAAGTGAAGCAGTAACAATTAAGTGCTGTCCTTGTGTTGTATCGTCATGCACATCTGTAAGCAGATATTCATCTCGGATTGTGTAGTGATGCTATCCAGCTCGCAAATTCCCGTACAACATTCAATGCGCGACATTGTTAAAAAGCAACAAACTAAAATCTGATCAGAAATCGAAAAGCGGAACTTCAGCCTCCCCAAAGCGGTACCTAATTATGTAAAACTAAAACCAATTTTGAGCATAAAACCAGGATTTCATTAATTGTCAGGGTCTGTCTACATATACTTCCGCCCAAGGACGGCGATTAGGGGAGGGCGAGGGGGTGGTAGTACCCCCCCCCTCACTTTTTCCAACCATTCAACTAGTGAAAATACGATACAGAAATTGTGCATTGGAAAGCGTGAAAGGAAAAGTGGGAATTGCTCCGTGATTCTAGAGTGACTTGTCACCCACTGATCAGTAATCATACTAGCAAAAAATGAAAAAAAAAAGAAAGAAAGAAAACTTGTTAAGAATTCATGTAATTTTTATCGGCTATTATGTGATGTTAAAAAATTAATCTTTTTACGCTTATTCAGTTCCAGTAATTGCATAATTCTACAAGTTGAGAACTGTCAGAAAGTAAATTTCGTAAGTGAGAAAGTTGACATTTGCTGCTGGCCATTTCTTGAATGTGAATTGTTATTTATGGTCTTTAGGCATCTTTGGCTTAGTCCCGGATAGGGTAGGGTAAAGGATGTGACGAGGAGTCGGCCAGGACCTAATTGAAAGGAACCGTTCCAAGCATTTGTCTGTGTGACTGAGGAAAAAATCATGCTTGTGTCTGGTGTGCTAAGCATACTATAAGCTGATCATTCACATTCTGTTCCAATACAGATTTTGTAAAACAATCTATTGGTTAATAAAATGCAGAAAGAAAAGTGGCTCAATGGAGTGACCGCGAATCGAACCCGGGTCCTTCCAATTACAAGGCGAGCACCTCTTCCTGACACTACAGTGCAGAGCATTTTGCATTTTCTGATTTTCAAATAGAAAGGAATGTCGATTATCAGGTAAAAAAAGTTTTATAACGCGAAAAACTTATTTCTGCATCAGACGATGTTATACCCACACATTTGAACTTCGATAAACAGTTAGTTTTTAAAAAAAAAGCAACGGCGAGAATTTATTTGTATATATTAAAATTACATAGATTTTTAAAAATGTATATACTGAAGTTTAATACAACAAATTACGGAAAACATTATTCATAACTGCACATATGCCCCAGCTTTGAAAAAAAAAAAAAAGAAGAAGTGTATAACAAGTCTTTTTGTCAATTTCCCAACATTTATGGCGCTGGACACGAACCCCTTTTGCAAATGGATGTCTCTAGTGTTGCCTTTCTTTGTGTGGTGTTGTAAATGACACAGATGCACCTGAGTCAATACTTCGAAACTCACTTTTTATTCGACAAACTGATGCTCTTAATACGCTCGCAATTCCATCCCCCACAAAAAAAAAAATTCTAAAAATAAGGTGCTTCTAACGCCGTTAAATATACGGAATTTTCTCATGGATGATTAATTGTATATTAATACCGAATGCATACCGTAAGGGTAGGGGGTGGCATTATATCCTGCTTTATGGCTAGAGATCCGATGACGAATCCCGTGAATTAATAACGGCTAAAGGTGCTACAAGAGCAAGAACCCTGCGTACCCCACCTGTAACGTTGCCTAACTTCTTTGTTCGGGTCTACCGTTACTTCTATATAATTTGCTCCTTGTAGCTAGCTCCGTCGTTGTCGCTGTGCGGTAGATTAATGAAATTCTTGATCAGGGCAATGTTCTGGTTCCTGGATGTAGGGAAGACAATACCTAATGCTAAGGCGTGGCCCAAAGCTACTCCACGTAGTGGGACGTACACCTGAAGATAGTAGAAAGCCCAAGCTATGATCCTGTCAGTGCTTCTCAGCAACATTCGAGGACCAAAGCCAAGCTCTCCACTACGTCTAACTATCACAAGCTAAACGAAAGGCGACAATTCAAAATATATTTATTTCAACAGAGGATTAAAAATATAAAGAATAACTCTACACCTCTCTCTCTCTACCTCTAGATCTGTTCCCGACATCAGTATACACATTCATAATGTGATTATACATCTGATATACATGTTAGTTTATAAGATAATAACTTGCTTATAAAATTAATTTTCTTTCTGAAACAAATAACTTTTTAAAGAAATAAAATCATCTGCATTTGATAACATAAAAAAACAAATTTTCCATATACAAAAAAGTTGCTCACTTCAATTTTACACTAGCAAAAGTAATGACATCTACTGTCCTCCTCGTGAAACTTCAATTAACATATAAATAAGAATAGCTATGTAAAATCAGGATAGGGCCATATCATATATGCTCCCCCTGTTGAAAGAAAACAAAATATTGAATTTTAATTTCAACCTTATTAATCTTTAAACATTAAAATAAATATTTTTTTCTTCGTAACATACAACATGATTAAATTTGTTATTATTTATAAAAACATAAAACTTTTAATTCATTTAAACCATATTTTTTAAACAGCATTAATTATCTAACATATCTTTATTAAAATTGTATATACAGCATTAATTATTTTTCAACAAAATAACATTAAAGTATTGAATAATGTCTTAAATATTCTTAATTCATTTAATTAATCTTTAACGATTTCTAAAAATATAAAACTTTTGATTTATTTAAAAATCATTTCTTCAAACTTTTATGTTTTGCTTGTTGAATATATAGTCTGTTTCAATTGATTCTTTAATATTTGTAATCAATTAACATCATTATAGTTTCTTTATCTTTACACCTTCATTTCACGTGGTTTTATGTTCTACTCTCTGAAGTATGTTTTTAAAATTTTCTTTGAAATTTCCACCTATTTTATATTTTTTTATATGGTGAAACGCTTCCATACACATATTGCGAATCTTCATAATATTTACTTTATCTTGATTTTTTCATACATAATTCATCCATTTTGTTAAATGATTCTTATGTTCGTCCTGCTTGGTTATAACTCCTAATTCATTTTATTTATTTGAGTTAATATCATCATTCTTCATTTCAATGTCCACTACAATTGATTGATGAACTTTGCATATGTCCAACATGTTTGCTTTTTCTCCAATCTGATCTGCCTGAAGTACTTTCTCCTTGGTTCTCTTCGCAACTAACTTCTTATGTTTCAATCTCTCCACTATGTTAAATATAGTGTCTCTATACCATTTTATAGATAATTTCTCCGTTTCCGTGATCCTCATCCATAATTTACAACCATAGCTCTCCTCCGCTTTGGCCTTCACTTTCTTCTTATTCATAAACCATTTCTTGTATGCTTTCTCGATATCAGCTTCTGAATTTTCCTGTCTCCTACTCTGAAATTGGTTGTCATCGCTCTTCGGCCAATTAGTCTTTTCCATAATTTGTTTACCTTTCCATCTTCCTGAAATTATATCCAAATAGTCTTCTCCAAATTTGTTTGTTAAATAAGCAGGAATAACGTCATATAACACGTTTTTCTTTTTAGATTTTGGCCTCACAAAATGGTCTTCTCCAATCATTAATTTCAACGGATTTTTTGACAACGGTTGTGGCGTAGTTACTTTTCTTGGTTTTCGTAATTTCCTATATGTCCGACCTTTAAGATTGCTTCCCCTTTTCCTTCTTTTACATTTTCTGAAGAGCATCTCCTTCATTCTAATCTGCACTTCCTGTTTCCTCCGTTTGCTTTTCTTTATTATCCACCTTAAATGACTTTTGCCTTTATTCTTCCCTTTCCGTTTACCTTTTTTCTTCGATTTCATTCTTACTTGGTTGTCATCTACAAACTCAATCGCTACTTTACTAACATATCATTTCCCTTTCTCATTTATTCGTAATCTTTTATTTCTCCTGCTTCTATCTCTCTTCCTCTTTCTTTTGCTTTGATACTTCACTAAAACCTCCACTGTACTTTTGGGAACTTCATTTATGTCTGCATCCACAATCTCTGCACTTTCATTCAACCTCAGGTTAATGACCTCCTTCGGTTGACATTTCTGTGGATTTCTGTGTCTTTTCCCTTTACTTCCTCGGGTATGTCGACGTCGAAACGTAGTTGTTCCATTACTCCCTTCCATTGACCTTTTGGTTTCATCTATGGTATTTGATTCCCACAAAAACTTCACACTCTCCTTTTCTTTCTGATTAGGTTTCATATATTCTTTCCTTTTACTATTCTGTCCATCCACCAATGCCTCTCTAACAACTAATAATGGAACTGGATCCATATCAATATCAGAAGCAGTCGTAAAATTTGTTCGAAGCAGAATTTGATCTGGACTTATTTCCTTTTGATTCCCTGCCTTGACATTATTCTTCTTTTGTAACGAATCTCTTTCATCCGAATCATAGAGTTCTTGGCTTATTTCTCTTTCACACATATTATCACTGTCAGATGCATTTCGTATCTGCATTCCATTTCTTTCAATATTTTCTACTCTTTCTTTTGTTTCTTTACTTTCCTTTTCTTTTATTTGAAAATCCGCATCAATTACATCTTCATCCATAGCGTTACGCTGGTATCCTTTTATCTCATTCGTCTCGTCATTTCCTCTACTCGCATTTGTTTCTTCCTTTCCTCTACTCTCATATTTTTCATTCATTCTCTGTCGGAATAGTTCAACTACTTTCTTGGTATTCTCATCAAATACCCTTTGAAGATTTAGGGCCTTTTCCTTACGCTGATCTTCCTTTTCCTTTTCTTGTTGTATCCTTCTTTCTTCTTTCTCCTCCTTTTGTCGCCTACGTTCTTCCTTTTCTTCTTGAATTTCTTTCCTGAATTCTTCAAACATTTGTTTGAGCATTTCCCTCATGGCTACGTTCTCCAAACTTGGATTTGCTGAATATGTTCTTTCCTCTTGAAAACGGGCCCCTTGCATCCGCCCTTGACTTTCTTCATCACTTTCTGAAGAAGTTTCTTCTTGTCTCCCATGATCCAGGCCCCACGTTGGGCGCCATTCTGTAACGTTGCTAACTTCTTTGTTCGGGTCTAGCGTTACTTCTATATAATTTGCTCCTTGTAGCTAGCTCCGTCGTTGTCGCTGTGCGGTAGATTAATGAAATTCTTGATCAGGGCAATGTTCTGGTTCCTGGATGTAGGGAAGACAATACCTAATGCTAAGGCGTGCCCCAAAGCTACTCCACGTAGTGGGACGTACATAGTTCTGAAGATGGTAGAAAGCCCAAGCTATGATCCTGTCAGTGCTTCTCAGCAACATTCGAGGACCAAAGCCAAGTTCTCCACTACGTCTAACTATCACAAGCTAAACGAAAGGCGACAATTCAAAATATATTTATTTCAACAGAGGATTAAAAATATAAAGAATAACTCTACACCTCTCTCTCTCTACCTCTAGATCTGTTCCCGACATCAGTATATACATTCATAATGTGATTATACATCTGATATACATATTAGTTTATAAGATAATAACTTGCTTATAAAATTAATTTTCTTTCTGAAACAAATAACCTTTTAAAGAAATAAAATCATCTGCATTTGATAACATAAAAAAACCAACAAATTTTCCATATACAAAAAAGTTGCTCACTTCAATTTTACACTAGCAAAAGTAATGACATCTACTGTCCTCCTCGTGAAACTTCAATTAACATATAAATAAGAATAGCTATGTAAAATCAGGATAGGACCATATCACACCATCCGTATATTTTGCGCATCTAAAAGTGTAGCTTAATGTTAAATTCGTGGCCTTCTTTTACTTCTTGCTTTTTTTTCTGTTCGTCGGTATCTATGTTCCAAGATCTATCCACTTGCATAAATATTATATCCTAATTCGACAACAGAAACCCTCTTTTAACACGGAATAATTTCCGCTGAATAAGATAACATACGAAGAACGTGGACTGTTTGTCATTCCTCCTGAAAAATATACTCCGGTGTACTTGGGATGTCATTCAATATTCAGGTCTTGCTTTGATCCATTCAGAGATTCTCTCTTCCAGTCGAAATAAAGGAAACTCCAAAAAGCAAACTTTCAGTTTTCCGAAAACTTTTCGCTTTCCGGAATCAGAATTTCCGGAATCCGGAAACCTATTTTCCGGAATCATTTGGCCAAACATCATCTAGGAAAGGGGAGAAATATATTCCTGGCAGGGACGAAAAATAAATTTGTCAGGGTAGGAAGCATATTTGTTAGGGGGGCCAATCCCTACCGCTAATTCGCACACTGTCCCAATCTCTATCAAGATGCACGTAAAATAATATGTTAGTTGGTAACACTGGGATAATTTATAGCTCTAAACCAAAAAACTTATTATGATTCCTTCATTGGCTGCCTGTGGCTATTGAAAACGTCATTTTTACGGCCTCTAAATTTAGCGCTACTCAAAAGCTGCTTCCTTCATCTTTTGCAATCACATCGGCGACAGGTGCAGTCAGTGAGAGGCTGCTGAGGAATGCCAAGAAGTCAACACATGAAGGCAGAAACGTGCCACGAAACTCTTAAAAACAACAGATATTGCATTCCCACCCTCTCTGGTGGATCGTCACAAGCGATAGAGAGTGACATTTAGAAGAAAAAACAATAGTTTTAAAATTCTCCAAATACTCTTTGATTCTCTGCAAGGAAGTTAATATTTCTTCAATCGCTTGTGCAATAATACATTGATAAGTTCGTTCGTCCATACCAATTACATACAATTCAATTGAACTGTCATATTCAAGGAAGTTTTTCTCCAGATGATTGGAGAAATGTGACATAGTCTCGGGAGATCTTTCTCTAAACATTTCAAGAATGATATGACAATAAACCAGTAGTCCTCAACCGGTGTGCCGCGGCACACTACTGTGCTGCGAGATTTGCTAGGTATCGCGAAGTTTCTGATGCTTTGCGATTTTGCTGGTGCAAGGAGCTAATTCAAATAATTTCACTCAATATTTATTTTGAAAGAGGAAGAAGAAGAAAATCATGAGTTTAAACATATTTATTTTACAGGGAAGTTATTTGTTAATTAATAAAATCTTAACTTACAGCGTAAATGGAATTGATTTCCGAAGAAAAAAAATATTAGTGACCAACTCTCACGCATTGTTGCTTGTTCGTTAGTGTGCCGCGGGAACGCACTACAAAGGATAGTGTGCCACGAACGGTAATAGGTTGAGAACCATTGCAATAAACAAATTATTTTTTGTTGCTGGCGTACACTTAGGTACATATAAAAGTTCGAAGCACTCTATTATATTGATTGTATATTCGATGTAGATTAAAATAAACCATTTCCCATGAATTTTACTTAGGATACTGATATGGGAACAGTCTCCCATTGGAAATTCATATCAACCTAAACCGCCCACAATTCTTTAAGGATATGCTGAAATCGTGAAGTGTTTTATGCAGATCTGAAGCAGGCCACTTTTGTTCACCCGAACATAGCCTACGCCGACTGAACCAGTCTGGAAGCTGATCGGAATGTCCCAGTGGCCCAGTATTTACCCAAATAACCAGATTGACTATGTGATCCGGCAATCGATTATCGAATACTGACTAACGCTCCAGACCCACATGACTACTATTTTGTTCTTTCCGGGGATATGAGACTATTTCCATGTTATTACTATTGATAAGAACTTTTGGGAAACGAAAATTTCTACTTTGGGCTTGTCTCGGTCATCCCCTCTGAAAGAAACACTGTTGAAACGCAACTTTGCCCGGCCTTCCGAGTCACTAGGTAAAAACACGAAAATTTGAGAACAAGTCACTTTGGAACGGCTGAATTATCCAGAAGAATCTTTTTAAAAGCTTGAGAATAAGTCATTAAAACGCCTGAATTATCCGGATTATTCTTTAACAGCTTGATAATAAGTCAAATTAAAATGGCTAAATTTCTGTAAAGAACATTTTAGTCTTTCATTTGTATTTCCACACATGAAGCTTTAAATAATGTTCGGGTACTACTTTACAAACGTCTCAACATGAGAATGTCATGAACGTATTCGAGAGAAAAGCTGTGTGAGAGAGAGCAGGATGGAGAAAGAGTGTGTGTGTTTCTTTCGACGTATCACATCCGGGCAAATCGTGTCTGAAACGTTAACAACCAAACACCACACAACGCAATAACAAGACAAGAAGAGTTGTAATCTTATAAAAGCCTCAGGTCTTGAAACATGATCTGTAGTTTATAAGAGCACAAAACAGAAGAGCCTCACACATTGTTCGAAACAGAGCCAATTACATCTTCCAAACCGTTTCAGGTCATCATAGCAATCCTGCAATGTCAGAGCGAGATTTCTGATTAGGCCTTTCGAGACATCCCCCCTTCCCCACGCAAGTATTCTCTCTCTCTCTCTCTTCCCCTTTTACATCACCATCATCTTTCTCATACGGGCAAGTGAAAAAGAGAGGAACAGAGATTGTATCTTTCGATATGGAAAGATGCTGACACATTCAGCTATTCTTCACTCATCCTCTTTATCTTGACTTTCCTGTTCTTTGAAGAAACTATTTCCTTTCCTGAAGAGGACGGACTAACAGCTTCAGAGATCGCTCTTTCTGTCTGGACCTCGACCACCTGGAGGGAAGTGGAAGGACTGTTCCAGAGGTCAGATACAACTTGGTGAGATAATTCTAAATAGAACGGAGGCAGAAGAACGTTTTAGGTGGTCATCAAGTCAGAAAATATGATTAAACAAGTTCGATGACTCAGTAGAAAGGATATGCCCAGTCACCTAATAATAGATTGAATCAACGTTCCATATGTGAAGTTAATTGATCCGGAGTTAGTTTCACAACAATCCTCCACTAGAAATCAATTAATCTGAGTGAATTTATCGCCAAGGCATTTCTTTGTGTGATACTTCAATTGTATATATGTACAAGGGGGGTGAGATGCTCAGTAAGTAATTACAGGCTAGGGCATAAATATCGACCCATCTCTAAACGATTGCCAGAAGAAAGTAAGCAACCAAGGAACATGAAACACATTGCTAATTATTTCGCAGACTGAAATTTTACCTTAGAATCTGAACTTATTTATGACATTTAAGCATCTCAGGCTCAAGTCAGATAGGTTGGGGTTGGAAGGTAGTTGAACTGGTTCTAGTTTGTAGTTACTATTCCGACATTTGTGTGGTGTGGCTAAGGAAAAACTCTGGAAATACCTCAGGATGGGTGGTCGCTGGGATAGTTTCCAGGACCTTTCCATTACTAAGTTCCAACACGTGTTCTAGCAGGTATTCCAGAACTGTAAGAAACGCTGGGAACGAAGTACTTTGAATGGTTCTGCGAAATGGTGAGTATTATAATTTCTCCAACTTTCAAAAAGTCGCTTTTCTTTTTGAACATCCCTTACATTTAAAAAGAGAAAAGACTCAAATTTGCGAATATACTATTGGCATTTTGAGGAAGAACTCAGATTGGCGATTCCAATATGATGTAAGACAACCTCGAGGAAATCGTCTAAAAGAGTACGTAGAAAATGCGGCCAATTTTATTGCTGAATCAGAGATTAGTCAAATAAAGATATTCATGTATGTTATGAATCAACCAATGTTTCGGTCAGAAAGTGAAATTCAAGTAAACTTTGGGCAAATGCATGGGAATGATAAATTGTCAGCGCATATCAAAAGTTCAACACCCATTTCTTTATTTTCTTATATACATCGATGTAGTCGTCCCTCACAGCGTATACGGTACAGAGTGCTGCAAAACGATACCCAGAAAAACACCTCACGAGATTTCTCACATGAAAATAAGAAGAAAAAAAAGTATAGACCATCGAGAGTGCATAAACAGGCACGTATCCAGAAGTTCGTATTGAGGGGGATCCACGGACTACGGGGGGGGGCGGAGCAAGGTGTGTGTGGGCAAGAATTAAATATAGATAATTACGCCTGAATTTACACTAACTTTCCATAAAACTCTTAGTTTTGAGGGGGCCCTCCGGACCCTTTGGATCCACCCACAAATACGTCCCTGTGCATAAATGCTTCATTTCGGAGTTATAGGCTGCCGAAAACGTGGGAAAATGAACTTTAGAGCTTGGTATTTCCAATACCGTTAACAGTAGAACTGAGGCCGTATGGTATACCCTCAAAGATTTCAAACCAGCTTCATCCAAAAATTCATATTCCAAAACTGTGCAATGGGTGCGCAAGGGATTTGTCGAAGGAAATAGGGGATTCCCAGAAATTCTCTGAAATAAAGGTAGGTCGGAACTAACATGACCTTCTACGGTAGCAAACAACAATTTGTTTGCGGCAAGTCGATATCTCAAACACATTTCCGTTGCGGGACGATTATTTTTTTAAAAAAAGATGTGTGGTTGCATAACAAACAAACACGAGACCTGAGCCAAAGTTGCCTAAATATTTTAAAAATTCAATTCAATTCAAAAGGCAGGAGTAAATTCCATACATTTGAACAAACGTTTGCGGTAATTTTTATCAGTAAAAGAGACTGCCATTGCTCAGTTAGATGCCAGTAATTACGTTTATCATCTGTACTTATACGGAAAATCGAATTATACGTGCTTATTTCGAACATTTACTCTAGAGAATGTCTGGTAATTCGCTACTTCCTTTGGGGAATTACTTGAGCATCCACTGCACAATTTTGGAATATTCATATTTGGACAGAGCAGGTTTGAAGTCTTTGCAGGGTGCCATGCCGCCTCTCAGTTCTACTGTTAATGGTGTTGGAAATATGAAGTTCATCTCGCCACACTTTCGGCAGCCTACAGCACCGAAACGAAGCATTTTTGCACTCTTGCTGGTCTACACTTTTTATTTTTATTTTCATATCCGGAATCTCGTGAAGTAGGTTTGTCGGTGTTGTTGCAATACCCTGTATAAATGTAAGATGGCCAATTTATTATTATATCGTTGCCTGAGGACAAGCTATAGACACGGTAACCATGCTTTCTCAATCAAAATTTGGGAAAGGTTCTACCCATCTTTATTTCCGGGTGGTTTGAGGGTTAGCCCCCCAAAATGTTTTTATTTTGGTCATAAATTCAACTTAATATTCGCGTCTTATTAAAACTCCCTCGACTGTGACAAGCCCCGGATATCCTGGCTAAAGTTTTCCCATGTCTGTTTCTGTCACTTTGGCCAATGGCGGAATGGTACCTTGCAATTAGACTCTGGTCGAGTTTCTTCGCACGTTCTTTCCGTAACCTATCACTGCCTGAGCCAAAGATTCCTGAAGGCCATAAACAGAATTCAAATTCAAAATCTAGGAATAGTACCTGAAAATACTAGACCAGCGATCAATCTCTGTTTTCTTTTCTTGTTTTTTTAATATTAAGTAATTACAGTTGAACCTAGATAACTCGAGTCTGAAGAGGAAAAGACAAAATTCGAGTTATCGAATATTTCGACTTATTGAGAGAAATAATATGAAACTTCGAGATATAGAGGGTCGGAACTGACTGACGCTTCATTTCGCTTCGCCATCTTATGAAACACTTAACTGCGTGCTGATCACGGCGTAACAGACACTGACATTGACATGAGCATCTAACGCATTATTTCGTTCGGCTCAGATCGTTCAACTCCGTAAACGTCGACTTACAAAGGTTTATCTGAATAAAACTTCCGACTTAAAGAGGTCTTTTATACCGCGACTTTGATTTCTAGAGGTTCTGAAGCAGGAGATTTCGAGTGATAGAAGTTCAACAGCACGTCAAGAAAACAACGAAAATTCGAATTATCGAGGTTCTCGTTCCATAAAATTCGACTTATAGAGGTAAATTAACATGGGATGGAAGGGGAATCAATAAAATTCGAGATATCAAGGAATTCGAGTCATCGAAGTTGCACTGTGTTTCCTGAACTTAATTATAAGATAACAGTTTTAATCAGGATATGGATTAAGTAATATTTACTAACTATCTAGAAACAACATCTTAAAACACATTTTCTTGTTAACGAGAGTTGGTCATGGTTAAAAAATAACAGAAAACAATATAAGTGTATGGTGTTGACTTAGCCTACAACTACCTGAATAACTGAGTATGTTGTAGTACCAAAAATCTAGGCACACGCGAATTATGTTGGGTAATTTTTGCAAAATTTCTAACAGTGCACCAAAGGTACCCTCTAGAGTTCAAATATTGTTTATTCAAACAGTGAACACTGGAGTAGAGGAGCTATTACACTATCCAGTTTGCCGATTAGCTTGTTCGTCCGAGCTTACTCGACGAGCAAGCTGAACAACATTTGGAAAGACTAACATATGAACTTAACGGCAAGCCCGATAGTGTAATAACACCTTAAGACAGAATTTATGAGAAGGATACAAGATGCCGGGAAAGAAGGATCCTCTGTGCGATGTACACGCGCCGTGAACGGCACATGGGAGATGTGGAGGTAGTGCTCCACATATTCTCGAACCAACGGCACGAAGTGAGTACCACGTTCGAACGCTTTTACCTCCGAATGTGCTCAGGAATACTAAGAACAATCTGGTACTCTTGAAAGGAGGCTGAGTGCACCTCAGAGCGCCAGATATGGGAACACTAAAGAAAAGCCTCCAGTGTTCTAGCAAGATTTAAATCCAGGACACCCGATTCGTAGTCCGATGCACTACCACTTAAGCAACGGCGACTCCTATTAAAAGGGATACAGGATGAGTAGCGCAACTAGAATTTCGCCCTCCACCCCTGCAAGGAACTTCTTAGGCCCCTTCTAGCAACATTTCCAACGTGCAATTTCAGCAAATTCGTGCCGCATATAAATACCACACACTAACTGTGCAAAACAGAGTTTCCAGATTTTTTGAAACGGAGATTCTCTCCAGCAGTCTGCCTGAATATTCTCGTCCACGCATAAAAATTGCTCTGTCTTTTACGAACTCGGAGAAATTCTAACACATTTCCCATGTTTTTATGTCATCTAAGGCCCCCTGGACATCTGAACCCACCCCCGCAACGAGGGGTCCCGGGGCACTGTAGTTACGTCCCTGATAGGAATGGTATATATGTAGGCCTGCCTACTGTTAAAACTGTTCATTCAACTATTAAAATGATAGTTTGGACTACTATGAAAACAGCGAATGGACATTACGTAACGAAGAAAATATCCCTTGACGAATTTTCAATCAATAGATCTCAAACCTTTAGAGGCAATCCGGCGCCGTCTGGATTCCCTCAAGTAATATTAAGAACGAAGTACAGTCGTAGTCCTCAACAGCTAAATTTCCAAAAGGTCACTTCCTATATTTACAAATGAGTGAGTGAGTGTGAGAGACAGAGAGAGTAAAATTTGAAGAGGTTATTCATTTTAGTGCCTATTTCCCGCTCTGTCGACCATGAAATTACCACTAACAAGGGAGGTCTAACGAGGGGGAATTTATCGGTTGGGAGACGCCAACAACATTTCATGTGTATCGGAAACACAACAGAATACTTTATTCCAATACTATTTCAGTGCTCTGCGTTTGATATACAATCATCGATCTATAACTACGGATAATGATATTTAAAGAAGGATTCAAATTCAGCTCACCTTACTGCTAATTGAGGAAGTTTGCAATGACCCATTTTCAGTTGGTCACGACATATCTTACCGTCTTCCCTTCTTTTATGGGTCTTCTTTTTCTTTTTGTTCGTGCTTCATCGGTAATATTTTCGTCTTCGGCTTTCTTCTAAGGATTTTATTTGTCCACATATCACAGAAGCCGAACCACTTGGATGATCCCTTTCATTGTTGTTTGGCGGGATTTCATTCTTATTGTTTCTTCAGGTTTTTTTTACTTAATATTTCTTAGAATATTTTATGGCACTATTTTCTTCAACAATTTTTCTTTCGTTTAAAATCTTCAAAAACAAATTTAAAGATCTGATTGCTGATTTATTTTCGTCGGAATTTTGGTGGAATTAATCCCCTTTCACCCTTGCTGTCTGTTTCGATCCTCTTCTCCTATTGGTTGTCGCCAGTCAGTAGTACAACTATGATACAAAAATATGCTGCATCTGAAAATTATTTATGAAGCAAATTTATAATGCAGCACAATATCTAAAGGGTTATTAATACTAAAAGCAGCTTCTTCTGATCGAAGATATCAATTTTGGGAAGCGGTAGTCTTCAAATTCTTAATGATAGAAGCTGGAATTAATTTCTACAGTTGGCGTTTTGCATCGTCCATAATGGATGCCCCTGGTAGTGTGCAACGGGAAGAATTTGTGTGGTTCATCAGTGTGTGAGGTGATTTTTGTGATATATGTGGTGTGCAGTGGTTTTCCTTGTTTTTCTTAAATAAAATTAAAATCTATCATTTGTGGTTGTAAGCTCCTTTTTCTTCAGGGTGAAAGTGATTTAGTGCTCCTTCAGCATGTTAGCGATTTATGGTTTTGGTGAAAGCATGTGTGAGGTGGTGATGTCCGTTTAATTTGGCAGGCGTCGGGGGTCGGTTTTACTATCAGGTACGTATGGCTAATGTCTTAAAATTTCTCATTCTCTCTCTGAAACCAAAGTCTGATTCACATACGTTTAGATAGAGAAATTAAAGCACTTTAACTTCGGTTTGAAAGCTTTGAATATTTTACTTTGCTTTACGCTATTGTTGATGCTATTTTTCGAATGCACGTTCTTTTTCGCTCAGCATTTTTTTTTTCTCATTTCGAAAATTAGTATGGTTAAAAATTGCACGACTCTGCAGTATGTCTGTTTTTATTAAACGTAAGTTTTAATGATTCACAATGTTTTATTTCGGTAACCAGCAGTTTAAAGCTTCTTCGTTGTGTTCGAAAACCGAAGGCCAGTTCGCTCATAAAGATTTGTTCTTTGAATTTACACCTATAACCCAACTATAGTGAATCCAGATTGTGTTATCAAAGCGGAGGTTGTTAGGTTTTGTTAAGTACAAAGTCGAAATTTACATACGAAATGTTTGATAATGATTTTTGGAAATATTAAAGTAAACTTTCACCCAGCAGCTATATTTATAATTAATCTTTTCGTAGAAAGAAATGTCATGCTTCGGTAATTGTGGAAATTTTGTTTAACTGGGCTCAAGTGTAGAATGTCTACCTCATTTCAAAAGTAAAAGCAACCTAATCTTTTGGGAAAGAAGTGTGTGAAATCCTATCTCTGTTATAATAATCAATTTACCCATTGGATATGTGAAATTAACAGCATCTTTAAAACCACGTTTTGATATACTAAAGATTCTCTTCAGAAACTTTTTTCCCAAGAAATTCACCGATCAATCTTTTGCATTGCGGTTGTCATGTTTAGTAAAAATAAATTACATTTTTTTTTTTTTTAGATATTTCTTGTGTGAAGGGTTTTATTAAGAAGTAGGTACTTTACTATCACTATGGTATTGCTGTAAGGATTCCCAACCTTTCGACATTTCAGTCCGCGAAGTGTTATTTCATGCATATGTGAGAAAGTAACTCCAGTTGAGTTTAAGTTCTGATATTTTGATACAATGCCTCTGCAAACATCAAAGAATAGTCAAATCGGTTGTGTTTGTCTAAATTTCGTGATAAATGTTAACTAGTGTGCGGCTGCGTTGAGCCTTGTACATTTTAGGGGCCTAGTTGCGTTAGGTCACAAAAATAGCGTTTTGTGTTTGGCTTTCCTGCGAGATGTTCTCGCCTGCGTCTCCCCACCCCCACCCTCTTTTGGGGGCCTTTTTCTCGTCTTCTGCTTTTGCCAACTTTCTGCGTGCTAACACTTTCGGGCTTCTTTCATGCATGCTTCGTGCTACTAGACTAATGTCTGTGCTGTCTTCGATGGTCCTACGCTGAAGTAGGGTGCTGATGGGTAGGTACCCTTCCTGTGTTCAGGTCCGATAGCGGTTCTCTTTTTTGTTTTGTGCTCTCTCCTGTGGCATAATGTAGGCTTGTCTCCCAGGTAGGTTTGATCACGTTAGGTGAAGTTCTGGGTAAGGCCCCTTTTTCTGCAACAGGGCGCCACGGGCCTCCTTGTTTGCTTTTGTGTCTACCTGCCTTTGGGGATAGAGTCCCGTTACATAAAAGGTCATAATTTTGGAATAATCTGGGCTGACCACACGTCCCGTTTTTAGTTGGATTATACAATCTTTCGTTATACGTGACGCTGTCCCGGAAAATTGTTAATGGGACGCGAAATTTCCCTCTTTTCTTACTAGAAATAAATAACCTATTTTGTTCATTTATTTATTTTAAGTAGTGTTTGGACTCGAATAACTTGCAACAATTGGCTTATAATATATGGTAGATAAGAAGAACGCAATCACAGGGTCATTTCTGCTTTCTTTCGCGATTTACTTAGTTACCTTCAGGAAGTAAAGTGTAATATACTCGTTGTTTGACTAGTGTCTCAACATAGAAAGTCCTATTTTCGAAAGCCTGAAGGAACTCAATTAAATCGCGTGGTCAATAAGAACGAAACCGAACCTGACTTTTCTAACCTAACCCTTGGTCACTAATTTTATTAAATTTCCTAATGCGTATTACCTATTATACAGTATATAAAGAGTGAAGTTATGTTTCTTTAAAAAAATGTAAACATCAGAGCTGGATTAAGGGGGGCTCTAAAGGGGTTGCAGCGCAGGACCCTCACTCGTTTAGCGGCCCCGCCAAAGCTAAATTAGTTAATTTTACGACTACAGGCGATGTGTCAAGAGGCCCTAACAGAGTCTTTAGCCCATGAGGGAAGTCAATAGCCCAGGGACCCCAAAAAGCTTAATCCAGCAATGACAAACATAACTCGCCAGGAGGCAATCCCAGGTCTCCGGATCAGCTTTCCATCAACACACTACTAATGCTTCGAAGTGATAATTCCACAGCAGTAGCTTGTCAGTGTTTTTTTTTTTAAGTAGTACTGCGCCTGCGCGAGAATGACCCCGCTTTAATAGGACTTTCTAATTTGAGACACTTCTTTGTTTGCGCTATGAACAAACGGAATGTTTGTTCTAGTTTCTTCCAGAAATGTTTCGGTATGTTTTCATAGTATATAAGTGAAAAGCTCTAACAACTTTGCAGGCCATTCCTGCACCCAAAAATCATAAACCTTTGACTTATAACTCAAATATATCGTGACAAGCATTTTCCAAGTCCAATGTCATGTCTCTTTCCCCACATATCAGACAAAAAGAAACCTAACCGGTGCGAGCATTCTATGAGATCATCCAATCAGCGTTTTCAAAAGAAGAAAAAAATATATAATGAAGAAGCTCATCATAAAGTAGGATGCGGGTGCCACCGAACACTTGCTGTCCTTTCCAGCGCATGTTCAGTCTAATGGGTCTCATTGTCTGGAGAGTTTGGAGTTCTGGTTCAAGAAAAATCGAAAGAAAAAAAGATTGGCTGCATTCAAGCGTCCGTTCCTCTGGCAATCGTTTGTCCTCTCTGTCACTAGAAGAATCAAGAGGACGAGAAGTGGCTCCGGGTTTTGCAAGCGCTTCTGAAAGAGAAACGATGGACTCTGTTGTTGTGGTGTCCCGTCAAAAAGCCTCCATCGACCTTGGCCTCATCTCATGCCCTCTCAAAAGGAGCAGAAGAATAGCATCCTCGCTTAAGTGTCTCCGCGGCTCTTCTCTATTTTACAGCCAAAGTTCAGACCGAGATAAACGTTCGATTTATTTGTTTCGATTGTTGTTAACGTTCTAAACGTGTTTGTAAACTTATAATGGTAGGCGAGACCAACGGTTTTTAATTTACGTTAGGGTAGGTTAGGATGCGAACCACTCTGGCCAATGTCTTCTTCTGGATGTGCTGAGGTAAATTTAACAGGAAACACTCATCAGGATGCAGAAAGTAACAAAATCAATGATTGTGAGATTAACAGAGTGGGCTTCAATAAACAGTTTGAACATATAGACCCCTATATATAGATAAATAAAAAAAAATATATATTTTCATCTTCCTTGCCGACCATTTCAGTTTCCACCGCTAATAGTAAATTCTTTAAGTCTGGAATACACTTCTAAAAGCAAATTGTTATGTGTTACTATCAACGAAACGCTAATATGAACTTAATAAAAAGAAACTGAACAGTGTCTGCTTCTTCATGCTCCGATTAGAAGTACAGTCTCTCGACAAACTCTGTTTTAATTATCTTAAGTAAAATTCTATGTTCATATTCACTTTCTAATATTATTTTAGGGCGCATCATATGTTAGTGTAAATACTCTTCGTATCTGTTTTCCGCCATCCGAGCTACATGGCCTGTCCACCTTAGACATCGCGATTTCATTGTTCTTACAACATCAGGTGAGACGTACGCTCCGAGGAGAACCGTAAAGAATTATCGGCTGAATATCCGTTCTGTATATTTTCAATTAAAATTTCCTTGATTAATTCAATTAATCACGAGGTTAAGACTGAATAGGAACATGCGTTGCCCGATAATAAGCGACTTTTTATTTCATCTGTGAACTCGCTTTTGCTTGTTAATGTCCATTTAAATTATTTACATTTGTTTACTTTCTCTATGTTCTCATTCTTAATTATTATGTATCTATTTTCTTCATTCTCATTGTTTCGGCTTATCATGTATTTTGTTTTCTCTATATTTACGTGTGGACCTATCTCATCGCACGCTTCTACTAAGACCTCGGTGTTACTTTGTAATGTAATGTAATAATTTCTGGTAATATTAACTGTAACGTAATTTTAAAATTAAATATCCTATCTCATATATAGAGACACTGATGATTAGTCTTATGTATCACAAGACCTGTATGTACTACACAGACGAATAAATTTCTATTCCATTCTATTCTAGACTTGACAGAAAGCTACAATGATTTCGGTTGCGACTGGCTTCATTATCCATCCCAATACGAACGCTGAACATATACAGCATGTTAAGAAAATAACGCAAGAACTAAAATTCAGGGTCCAATAGATTGCGTAGTTAAAAACCACACAGAACATAATATTAATGTCTGATGATAAGGAGTGTTCTGCGCGAAGCCAAGTCTTGACCCGAAGGGCAAGGTAAATCGAACGTAGTTTGCCACTGCCTTCCGCCGGATGAAGATGAGAAGGACGGAACTTACAGTTTAACATGGGCTCCGAACCGCTAGTCCCCCACCGGGAAACGAATCTGAGACCCTTTGATTACAAGGCAGCAAGCGTTACCACTCACTCACAGGGGCACTATAATTAGTGTCTAGCGGACCCCAAAAACCTTTTGTTCTTTTACTTTCTCACTTTGCCCGTCCGTCTGTCTATCCGACCTTATTTAATGGACGTTAGCGCCTCAACCAAGGCAGATAGAAACTTGCTTCAGATTTTGGTTTAACGACCTGGGCTTTAAGTGGCAGGTCCTTTTCATTTTGACAGCTTTCTCTCTTCAAAGAATTCACCGTACGCACCTCAGTTTTAAAGTGCCCACTACAAACATCTTTACAAACTTATTTGTTAGAGAAACTTTTTTAAATGCAGGGACAATAGACCTAAGTAGCAGTTGCACAAGAATTAAACAAGAAGAAAGAGACGGGCTGAGAACGCGCAACTATGGTGCTAGAGGTCATCAGTTCGATCCCTAAATCATGCTATGTGGTCTTTGTTGTGAACAAACACCGTGTGCGTGGGTTTTCTTGGAGTTCTCCCGTTTCCTCCCACCAATTCTTCATCTCTTCATCATCCATCCGCCCTGACCCAAAGTTGCCTAATGGCCTTAAAAACTAAATTCAACAAGAAAGACAATTTTCTTCAAATAAAACTTGTCAAACATTATGCTGTTTTCAACAAAAAAAATCCAGAGATGGGCGTAACCGGATTTTAAAGGAGTCGTGAATGAGGAATGAGTCCTGAGGGATCCGGGTACTCGGTACAAAGAACTGGATCCGGATCCTTGGCCACAAGATAGGGATCAGGGTATCCGGTTCCAAGATCCGAATCCGGCTCCTCAGTTCTACGTTACGGATCCGAGTACCCGGTTTCAATATCCGGAACAGAATCCTAACGGATCCGGATGCATGTGCCCATCCTTAAATAAAACTTCTTAAACAACAAAAATAAGCTCCTTGATTTCTTCTTCCAAACATAACTAGCTAAATAGGTTGCTATGGCTTAAAACCGTCGCATGGCTGAGATCGGCGTCCATCATCGAGCACTCAATTGGGGGATAGACAAGAGGAAGCTGGCGGCTAGAGCGTTTGTCTAGTTACTACACCTGCATTCGTCTAGTAGAACTGAGGAAATCTGTAGAAACTCTCAGTCAGTACGGCCGGAAACAGGACTCGAACGTGGCTACCTTGCTAGTATCGATCCGAAGTCCGCGAGAGTATTTCACTTGTATCTATTCATATCATTTTTCATTTCTCTCTTCACACTACCAAGGAATGGTTTTGCACACTAACATTTGGTATTAAAAAGTCAAAATCCATTTCTGCATAATAGTTATAAATACAGGGTGTTCCAAAAACAGATATATATTTTCATATGGATATTATCGGGTTATAAGATACAGAAGGAAGTCAACACTACAACGTGAGTAACCATAATTGCATGCCATTTGAAATACTAACAGGTTGATGTGTGTACATGGCTTTATTATTCGACCTAACGCAAATTTTCATGCAGATGGGTTTTATGTCTTTTTTGTGGCAGTACCCAGCCGCCGTAGCTCAGTTGGTAAATTAGACTTCGCATTTGAGGGCTCCTGGGTTCGATTTCAGCGGCCGACTATCCTGACTGAAGATTCTACCTCGGTCGCACTAAGAAATTCCGGGATGGAATCTTTAAATAGTTCCTTGCCGACTCCTTGCAGCATCCTTTCCCGTACCCTATCCCGGCCTGAGCCATTGATACCTAAAGTCCACAAAAATAAAATTTCATACTGTGGCATGTTTTTGAAAATTATTTACAATGTAACAAATAGTCGTTATCACAGTGAACGAATAAAGTGACTACCCCTTTATTAACGGCATACTCAGTTAGGACGAACTAAATTGAAGTTGATTGAAGGTCTTTAGGCAACTTTGGCTCTTGGCGAATGGATGATGAGAGAATTGGTGGAATGGAGGAAGTGGGAGGAAACAGAAGAACCTCGAGAAAAACCTGTGCTTGTCCACCACAAAGCCCACATGCCATGAGCAGGGATCGAACCGAGCCCCCCACGCACTTGTTTCAGGTCAGGACTTTAGAGTGTTTGGGGAGAGTTCGCTTGGAACTGATTTTATTTGTGGCCGTTAGGCATCTGTGGCTCAGGTCGAGAGGGTTTATTTAGGACGTGGTACTTTGATTCTCAAAACCAGAAACTGAAATAGTTGTCCACTTACTTTATTTTGCATGGGCCATCTTAGCAAGTACTGACCAGAGCTAAAACGGGTCACCGGGTCAAGTTTTGGACGGGGTCACCGGGTTATGCTTAGGGACCCGCCTGACCTGGTGACCAAGGAAAGTTTTAAATTCTTTCTATATTATACTGTACACAGTTCCGTTTGAACAGTGTTTCTTTCATGAGGGGGCCTGGAACTGGTGTGTTACCCCCAGAACACGAAAACTCGAAAGTCTCTAACAACAGCAATAACATATAGAAAGCACAAAAATACCTCCGGAGGTGTTCAACTCCCTCCCCCTCCCCCTCTCTCTCTCTGAAAGGCTATTCTGGAAGAATTTGTGAATCTCACAAATGAAAATATTGACAGATTCAAGCCACAGGCCGTGTAATATCGGGTCACGACAGGATCACCGGGTCAAGAGTCGATTATATCAGATCTCCCGGTCGCAGAGCTAGTCTGGTAATTTTGGTTGACTGGTTTACCGAGCCAATCGGGTTAAGTTTCAGACCGGATCATCCAGTCAGCACTGGTACTGACTTTGGCCCGTCTGCATTAGACGACTGCAATGCTTTTAAAAATACCGAACGTTTATGGCCCAGGTCGGATTCGATCCCCCAACCTCGTGAACAGTGGCCCAGCGCTCTAGTTCAGATGACCATCGAGCTTGACAGTGGTTGGTCACCTGACGGATTCCAAAGCATGCACCATACAGGCAGCGAAGAGACGATTGATGCGCAGAAGCAAAGGTTGCAAGTAACGTGGTATGCAGATGGATCTTTACTGTGTCAATTACCTTTGACTAGCTATCTCCCCTCTCCATAATAAACCAATAGGAAGGCAGCGCTTTTTTTCTGACTTCTGCATCCGACATCAAGGCCAACTATGAACTCTATTATCCATTCAGACTTACGGTTGCTCTTATGGCAACAACGATGCCGGTTTGACTGTTAAATAAATAAATAAATAATAAAAAACTGAGCTCGCTGCAGCCGTTCTCTCACTTTGGGTTGCCACAACCGAACGGTAACGCTCCAGCCGCTGTTAGTTTTCCCTTCTCTTCCCCCGTCAAGTTTTTTAAATGAAACGATCGTTATATTAGGTAATTAAATATGTGTAAATGAAGAAATGTATTAGGGAATTAATTTTTGTATCAATGTTAAATATAAAACCTCGACGGGGATCTTTAAAGAGAGATAACAGTAAAGAAATTTCGTGCAAGCCAGGGGGAAGTATGATAAGTAAAACTGCAGCAGTTGCCCATATGAGCAACAGTATACTCTTAAGTATGGACCGATAATACCACCGTGAACTCTACTTTTGTCGTTTTTATCACAAAACTCATCGCGTGCTCCGAAATAGCAGGAAGAAGTGAGAACAGTTAAATGAAAAGTTACGTATTACTAGGCAAAAGTCGACCGAGAACAAAGGTGTTGAAAAGTAAATGCCATTTCGTTATTACCCCCCTCCACATCTTGGGATCCGCCCCTGTGATCTGGATTTTCTAGACGGGTTTAAACTTGTCTCGTCGAGACCTTCTCAACGGCACCTCAAACACTTTCATAGACCTGGATGAATGATACAAGTTTGAACTCGTCTCACCGAGACCTTTCCAAAGATATCTCAACCACTTCCCTAGTCCTAGTACTTCCTGAATTTGAAGTTGCCGACAGACGGACAGACACAGCACCCGCTGCTGAAGCCCAAAAGCACAGCCATCACATGCCAAAATATCTAAGTTTCAGGAGACAGTCCCGCATAGCAAATTTCACCTGAGTCAAAAGTGAATCAAGCTTCCTTTGACAAGTGTGACAGCATGATGCAAGCTTAGGAAGTAAAGCCAAAATGTTTAAACAATACTGAATCCAGCAGTCTAGCTTACAAGAATAGATAGAAATAGCATTGAGAGAACAGGAAAGAAGAAACTAATGTATTAGTTTATCCCATAAGTAATGTCGTATTTTTGCACCGTGAGGAAAGGAACGATAACTTACTTGGAATACTACCGTTAGTCAGGAAAATAGTCTCCATCGGACTTCTCACCTCGCTGCTGCTTCTGTTGAATCGTTATCTCATGGGATGCCCATTTTCCGAGTTTTGACAACAAGTACCCAAGGTCCGGAAGATGACGATGAACAGTCGAAAGGGTGATATGGAGTTCGCTGGCCAGTTCAATAGTTTGCATTGTATTTGACTCCACTGCTGCTCCCATGGCATCGTTGTCCAGCTGCACAGGTCTCCCTTCTTGTGGCTTATCGGTGAGGCTGGTGTTCCCAGACCGAAACCTCTGGAACCACCTCTGGCACTTTCGCACATCCACAGCACCCTAACCATATACGGCATTGATGTTTCGTGCCGCTGCGCTAGCTGGATGTCCCTGGTGAAATTTATACAGCATGACGTGCCGTATGTGGTCCTCCGACACTGCCGTGATCAAAACAAGCCACACTTCCAACACGTGGAGTAGACCGTTCTCCTTGTACACACTGCTGCACAATGAAGTGCCCCGTATGACTCGGCTATAACACGTGCCGTCTACTTCACTATTCACTCTTCAGATGGCATCATTGCAACGGTCATCGCACATACGACATTACTTATAGGATAACCAGGTACTTCAAAAAATTGAAAACGTTAACCTAGATGGGAATCGAACGCAGGTCCTTTGGAATATTGATCCGATGCTGTAGTCATCAGACCAGGAACGACTCGACCTGTTACGCTTTCCAAGCACTATTTGTAGTTAGTTCATCGCATTCGCAATAGATGGCAGTAGTGAAAGGGTGAGAGCTGCCGGGGTTAGCTTACGACGAAACATTCGTGGCACGTGAACGTGATGGAACTCCATTATATTTCAAGTTTAACCAGCTTTCTCGCGTATCTGGTTGTTCCAAGAAGTTTCAATTAGGTTAGGTATAACAACCAGTTGTTCCAACAAGTTTTTTTCACGCTTGTTCATCAAGTTCAACACAATGTCAAGTTTAACAAGATCAAAACAAGTGACTGACAACCTTGTTACAAGCTGACATGCTACGTGGGGACAGTAGACTATAGTACAGCCATTTTACGTTAACTTCACGTCACTCAAAATGGCACTTGGACCTCTTTTCGATGAGGCACCATTCAATTACAACATTGAGGTTGATGATGATTGATGGGGAAGAAAAAATCCACTTGAGGGAACAATTAAGAAGAGAAAAAAATGACACCTGTGAAAAAGATAAACCAGTCCATAAACCAGAGGATGTCACATGGTTTCAAGGCATTTTACAATTAATTTTTCACAAGACTAAGTTCTGTTATTTGGTTCCTAACAAAAATAATTTTAAAAAAAGCAATTACGACACACACGCACACTAAAGCTGCCTGAGTCAAAGGGAGATTCGGTTTATCCGTAATTTTCATGTTGTTTGCGCCACGTCACTAACATCATGTGTCCATGTCTCACTTTACTCAGGCATATTCCCTTTGATGGTGGGTTGAGAGCGGCTCTCGATTGATCCGGATAATCCATTCAATGTTCCTGACGTTGGACACGTCGCGGGGGAAGGGAGAGACGGTTGGTTGCTTGTAGATGAGAAACCGCTCTTCTATCCCTTTTGCTATGGCTGCTTCAGCACCAGAGCGGAACATTGTCACTTCGATTGAGTTGGAGGCCAAAATAAACCCATCTGATGAAACAGCTTGCAACCATAGGCCCCCCTCCCCCTCTCTCTTTCCCTGAATGTGTGTGTGTGTGCTGGAGGCAAGGTGAAATAAACGTTAGGCAACACAAATATTCACATAATATAAAGTACATTGAATGCAACATAAGCCTTGTCACGCAACCTCCTTGACTTGCGTCTCTGCGTATTTTCAATCTTCTCAGCCCCGACTGTGTTGAATCCATCAGGGTATTTCAAACGTGATATCAAATATTCTAGGGGTATGTTTCTATCAACCAACTAAAAAATAAAGTTTATTTGCCACATGAGTAAAAATCAGCTTCGTTTTCGAGATACAGACGAGCGGGGAAGGGGTGTGGGTCGCAATTCTAACCCCAAAATAGTAGGTTTCTTAAATAAAATTAGGGAAAGCCTCGTCAGGGAACTGTGCATGTGCTACCGTCAGACTTCGCCAGCGCGCATTCAATCACGGCGAGACTTTTCCAACGACACCTCAAGCACCTTTCTACGCCTAGTAGCTCCTGAGTTGAAAATTGCCTCCCGTATCTCGGGACCTGCCGCCCTATACGTGTTTGAATTCATCTCGCCGTGATCTTTCCAACGACACTTCAGCCATTTTCCTAACCTTAGTAGTTCCTGAGTTGGAAGTTTTCGACAGACGGAAAGAACGGTTATATAAGGATTCTTCACACCACTTGCCACTGAAGCCTAATAAAATAAAAATAATAAATCACAGCCATATTCAATCCACTAGTGGATGAGGCCTCTCCCCGAAGGGAGGAGTTGGTCTACCGCTCCCACGCTCACCAGACGGGTTGGGAAAGGAGAGCCGAAGCTCTCACTGTGATCGCCACTGTCTTTTATTCACAGCAGCTCCCCAATTGTCCTCACGATGCTGGGTCAACACCGAAATTTTTGAGCCCCCACCGGGAATCGAATTTCAATAAATCATAAAGGATGCATTAATGAGTACTGGAAGTTGACTTGGAACAACAAAAGGTCACTGATAGTCTAGGGAAGTTAGGTAAACATATGGCTGAACCTAGAAGTAATTGCAATATAATTTACACGTATGTTAGTGGTTTCTTATGGAAAAATACCTGAAAAGAAAAAAGCGATAGTGAAAAGTCTACTACTCTCCGAGCGCGAGTAAGACCGATATGACGATTATTCAATATGGCCGCCACGCGCTCCTAACATATAACATAAATGCCTGTTCTCGCCTTGAATCTGTAGTCTTCTTATCAATAATTACCCAAAAATGTTTTCGACGAGTTAATAAGTGTTTTCTGGTTTGGGAATAGAATTTGCACTGAAAGTCTCGCGAAGTATTGTTCATATACTTAATAATTAATCATCTTAATCTCACTTTAACTCGACTACTTCTAAATTTTTTCGTTCATTTTTTCATTTATACGTAATATTTCCTATTTTTAAAGTAAATTAAAGTTACTCTTGAATACCACACCTATAAACGAGCTTAGTATGAAATAATTTTATATCCATTTATGTTATAAATAGAAACCATATATCATAGAAAAGTGTCCTTAGATTAACTGCATGGAACTATGAATAGCAAAGAAAAGGTATTAGTATGTATTATGATCGAAATATTGTTTCAACCTCTTAAAAATAGTTTAGTGAATGTAATTGCCTGTATTATAACCAGCTGCTTAATATGAATTAATTAACTGAATAACTACAGCTTACGAAATTTACAAGTTCATCGGCGCAGTAACAAGTGGCAACCATTGGATTCTACTCTGGGCAAGTTCAAGTCAGTCTTCATCATGAACGTCTGTCTCCTGAAGATCTCTTTTAATATTGCCATCCAACGACGCCTCGGTCTTTCCAACGGCCTCTTCTCCTCCGGCGCACCAACCACGGGAGAATATAATCTCGGTTTTTCTCCCATCGAAGCTACCCATCTTAGCGGTCGTGATTTCATTATTCTTATAACGTTGGGTGAATATTAAATGTACATCATATCTACGAACATTGTACAAGAACAGTAGCGTGTATTCATTAAATGTTAATATCTTTTGTCCTGTTATTTTTAGAATCGCATATTCTAACGCAATGTTACGGAATAGTGGTGACAAGGCATCCCTGCTTCAATGACCTATGAATCTCGAAACTATCTGACATATTATTATTATTACCTATCCGTACTCTGTTTATGGGGTCGCTGATACACATCCTGAGTAGCTGAACCAGATTTTTCCGGAATTACAAATAGAACCAGAATATTGTATAATTATTTTCTTTTGACAGAATCATACATTCTTAAAACTTATGAAAACCATGTGAACCGTCTTATTAAATTCCCACTTCTTCTCTAATACTAGCTTCAGGGCGAAAATCTGATCCAACGTAGATTTATTTCTTCTAAATCCACATTGGCGATCTCCAGTTATTTCATCTACGTATACGCTTAGGCGTGTTAGCAAAACACTTCGTGACATGTTGTTAAGTAAGAGGTAATTATTACTGTCAGATTTCTCGCTCCTCTTTTTAAACAAACTATTGCTTTGATTGTCTAATCCTTTGAAACCTGCTCCTTTCTCTACACAGCTTTTATTAACTTATCTAGATGCTTGACCAGCGTTCCTCCTCCTGTTTTAAATTAATTCGGCTGGGATGTTGTCAAGTCCTGGTGATTTGATTTTTTTTTTAATTCCTTACTGATATATCGATCTCGATTTTCCTAGCTTCGGGTATCCACAGTTCAGCGGAATAGATTTTGAATTCTCTGTTTGTTGGCCTGTGTGTACATTAAGAAGCTTGTCGAAATAGCTTCTCCACATTTCAGAATTTTCTTCGAATCCGCCTGAAGCTCTCCACGTTCATTTCTAATAATCCCAAACCTTGGTTGATAATGTTTTCTCAACGTGTTAACCCTTGTACAGATCTCTAACGTCATCTGTCTTAGTTTTACTCTCTCTCTTCAATTCTCGATAGTTACGCTTTCTGTTTCTAACCCCGCGTATGGTATTACGTTTCGCGTTACTGTGGTAGTTTCTATTTTTGGTTTTATTGCTTAACCATTGCTGCCTTGCTTGTTTTCGTTCCTTGCCTCGCTTAGTGTATCCTCCGACAAACCGTTTCTATTGTTTCTTCTCACCTATATGTTCTTTTGATGTGCCCTTCCCTGCGTCACGAATTGCCTACCACATATTATCTCATCAATATTATTAATGTAATCTTTATTATTAGTAGTCAGCTAAGATTTCGAACCTATTTGGAATTTCGAGTTGGTAATCGGCCTTTACGCTCGGGTCGTCTAATAAATTTACTCCCAATTTAGCATTTAAATTCCCGTTTTAAAGCATTTTTTCCTTCTTTGCGATGCACTACTTTTTCTTTACTTTTGAGATCAAAAAATAATATTCGGTATCACCTTCCGTTCCTCTTTAAGTCCTAAACTCCAATATATTGGTGTGTCTTTATCTACAACACGTGATCGAGCTGTTTGTGAGTGAGTTTTACCATCCGGAGATACTCATATATATATTTGAGTACATCTTTATATTTCAAATGCGTGCTGTTTACTATTAGATTTTTCGAAATCGCAAAAGTTATCAGCCATGCGCCATTGTTGTTGCAATTTTCGTGAAGACTTGATTTACCTATTAGGGCTAAAACTTCCTTCTCTGCCTAACTTTGCGATGAAATCAACAGGCGCAATTTTCGTGTTCTATTTTGGTAATCCGTCAAACAGCCTATCCAACTCATCGTATCTTTGTCGACAGCATCAGCTTCATCGGTCGGAGCATAAACAAATAGTAATACCGTGTTACACCATCGAGTATGTATCGTAATAAGGTAATAGCCTTTTGTTAACGAACGCTATATACAGAACTGCCGGAAGAATACTGTTCTGAATGAGGAATCCAGTTTCAAAATTCTGTGATTAAGTTCCTTCGTAGTAGAGAGTGTGTTTGCCCTGTCGAATGCTATCTTGACCCTCCTCCGGACTTCTTGTATCGCTAGTGTGCCCAGCCTGTACTTCTCAGTTTCGATTACTATTGTCTGAAGAGCGCCCTCTTTGTATGATATACGTACGTTTCATGTTCCTATATTAACCATTTTCATAATCCTGTTTGTGAAGCTCCTTGAAGAAGAGATCCGAATGAGAAACAAGTTTATCTCCGAAATATTTCCCCGTAGGAGAATCAATAGCACTATTTTTTACTGTTTTTGACATTGTTTAGCAGTGTAGGTTTTTTGATGTGATTCATCTTCAGGCTCAGGGTGGTAATGGTGAAGCTGCTTCCCTTAATGAATTTTTTTGATCGGGATTATCGTCCCTTAGCCTATGCAGATCCCCCTACTAACTACAAGGCAAAAGTACTGGTTTTGATCCGCCCCTGAATATTTCTTGTACCCTCCATAACAAGGCGGCACCCTTATCACCACCTGGGCAGGCGCCTGGTGGAAGAGCAGAAACTACCGAAAACAAGATTACGAATTACTTTTGAAAATATATCGTAATGTTCTTGTGGTTTTCAGGTAGAGTACCTGAGGTAGAGCTGATAGATACTCGGGGTTTGTCTTTTAGCCCTTAACCAGTTTTATTACAAAAAGGAGCTAACTTTTCAGGTTGTTAAATAGAGCGTCCCGTAGGAAACTAATTACAGAAAATAGATGAGTAGACGTCTTCTTCTTTGGGTGTTTTCTCTAAAGAGGGGTCTAGGATGAGGTGTCGTGCTAGAAGCGATGCCTTCTGTGTACGTAAGGAAGACACCGGAAGCGTTGCCTTCAGTGTGTCTAGGATGTACCAGAAGCGTTGCCTTCTGTGCACAATAAAATGAATTTAGGCAGAGTACATACCAGAAGCGATGCCTTCTGTGTATGCGGGATGATACCAGAAGCGATGCCTTCTGTGAACAGGTACAAGAAGAGGAGTTGACCACCCAGGAGTAAGTGATACTCTAAAGCCGGTGCATCGCAGTTGTATAGTCCTCTTTTTGGGCGCGGTCCTCCAAGTCCCTCCTTCGACGACTCCTACTCCCTCTGCATGTTGATAGCAACCCCATCTGTTGTGTCCATGATCAGTTTATTCTTGTCGTCTGGTAATGTTTATGTGTCACTTCACTGCTTGTTGTGGTGTCACCACTTGTCACATGTATGTTTATAAACACTGTTCTGTTTACATAATGTGCGCGTGTGAGTAAATACACGGAACATTCAACATCTTCTATGAAATCTGGAATATACAAAAATGGATTTTTCACTCCATTGTATCACTCATCATCCATATAATTACAACAACTGATGCATTTATACTCTGTGGAAGCACTTGTACGCATTATTTCCTATTTTTCGCATACACATTGCAGTGTAACGCATTCTATGATAGTGCAACCACATTTGACAAATTTCAATAAATAACTGGACTCTGGTGTTTGGTTTCAGTCGTGTCAAGTCTTCCGGGACGCAATTCCCATCCTTAGATATGTACCGCAAGTATGGATTATTGGACCCTTATGGGTGTTTCACATTTTCAAATTTACTTAATTTCAGGTAGGAATTTCATCTAAAACCATAAAAGTAAATAAAATGCGACGGTTTGACTGAATGTGAATGATATATATTCAATAAAATTTTATTTAAAATGATGCTCAAGAAGAAACAGTTTAATGCGCAATTTCATCCCTTTCGCGCAGCGGCCATATTGAAAACTCAAACATATTGGGCCTCGTACTTTATTTTCTTTCACTGTTAAAAATTATAAACGAGTAGCAAAACATGATCGTGTGTGATTTCAAAGAAGATACATTTCAAAACATCAATTTCTTGTGGACGCGTGGCGGCCATATTGAAAAATCGTCATAGCGACCCTACGCACGCTCGGAGAAAGGTAGACTTTTCACCATCGTTTTTTTTTTTTTTTTTTTTCAGAAAATTTTACATAAGGAACAATTAACAGACATTATATTGCAATTACTTCTAAGTTCAACCACAAATTGCCTAGGCTATGAGTTCGCGCTGCCAACCTCGTATAAAGTTTTATTTCTGCAAATAACTACTCAGTTTATTGAATACTTAGTATCTCCTACAATGATAATATCGCATACAGTATGAAATACAGACTGCAGTGTTGGAAAGTATGAATAACATTCAAGGTGCCGGCCGGGTGGTCGAGCGGTCTGCGGCGGTAGGCTATCGACTCAACGTTCCCGGGTTCGAGTCCCGGCAGGGGCATGGGTGTGGATTTTAACACTTAACAGCTAAAGGCAAATCGTGACGGGCCGAAGTCCAAAGTTACTAAACTGGCCCATATAAAAATAAAGTTTTTTTTTACCAACATTCAAGATGAGATTATTAAAATATCCAAGAGTACATACCTATATTTTAACGCTGGACCTTGAAGGGACTTTTGCACACTCTTCATAGCATACAGCACTTACTTTAATAAAGAGACATTAATGTATAGACTAATCCCATCAAAAGGCTAAAGGATGATGTCATTTGGAGACGTACTCCAACAGGGCTGGAACGTACTCCACATAGCAATTCTGACCACACTCACGAGTGAATCAAGCGTACTTTGACAAGTTGGACAACTTTTGAAAGCTTAGCAGGTCAAGCTTAAAATGTTTAAATAAGGTTGAATCAAGCAGTCTAGTTTACAAGAATCAAGGTTGATAGTCTTGACAGAACAAAACAGAAAAACGTTGCCCTGGAGGGAATCGAACCTAGAATTACTGGCACATTGATCCGATGCTGTACTCACTACACCACGGAACCACACACCTAGTTCGCTTTCCAAGCGTATTTATACTTAGTTCATCACATTGCAAGAGATGTGTGTAGTAAAAGTTGGCTGAGATTACCTTACGGTGAAACAGTATTGACACGTGATGAGTCTTCAAGCGCACTAAGACGACAGTGCAAGTGCAACGAAACAAAATTCAAATCAATTTCAAGTTTGATAAGTTTCTTCATGTAACTTCTTGTTCCAGCAAGCTTGAATTAGGTTAGTTATAACAACCAGCAAAAAATGATGTTCAAACAAGCCACTTTAGTTTTTTTTTCAACAAGTCTGTTTCATGCTTGTTTATTAAAGTTCAACGGAATATCAAGTATGACAAAGGAAATCAATGACAAACTTGTTGCAAGCTGGTATGCTATCTGGGCACACCGTCTTCCCAGTGCTGATTCCAAGTCAGAAACGGGCAGAATTTTTGCACAAAGGCAATATATATATATAAGAAAAGAAAGAAAAGAATGCACTGTGTTCCTTGAAGTTCACTTGGTTGAAATAAAAGATAATCACCGAGGCGTTTTGGTTCCGTCCCTGGAACATTTCTATTTTTTCCCTACGCTAGCAGAACCTCCATTGATATACTGTATCAAGCGTGCGAAAAAGTGTACACAAACTGGTGGAGAGCTGCAGTTTTACTAGCAATCGCGAAGGCTCAAAGGGTCTCTTGATGGCATCTCAAGGTTCTGTGAGCTAACAGTATGGAAAAAAAATATGAAAAAGTGAATTTTAAATAGATTGGCAATACTGACAATTGGGCCGCAATAACACCTGGGCTACCTCAACGACCTGTCCCAGCTGGTGGCCATTTGTAATCACTCGTGGCCTCATATAACATATGTTCTTTTTTATGTTAAACATGTAACTACACGCATGTTACACAATGATGGATGCGCCTTCATATTGAAATAAGCCAAGGAACAAGAAGAATTACCACGCAAATAAAAAAGAGCCCTTAGGCGAACGACTAATTTCATTGCACACTTACGCAGCTGCGGCAACGGCGTCCGAACAAGCTGCAGTACGTACGATGGCATGCCAACAATGTATAGAATATAATGCACTCGCGGCACCAAATTGAAATACCGAACGGTGGTGAATAGCAGCACTGGTAAAATTGAGAATTTGGTACCGGTAAAGTTGAGAATTTTCAGAGAACTGGCTCCAGGTGGCCATGGCGCGCCAATTTTGAATACTTTTTAAACCCAGTACCAAATGTACATTATGTAAAATTTGGTGATGTAGGTTTGTATGTCATACATATATATACAGGGGTTGGACAAAAAAATCTAAAACGTTTGAAAAAGTGTGAAAATCATACCTAGTATGGTGTGGGGCCTCCTTTTGCGTCCAAAACAGCTTGGATCCGACGTGGAATGGACGCATACAGCTCCTGAATCGTGGTGTGTGGAATGTTGTACCATTCTTCCTCGAAAACATGCTCCAGTTCCTTAAGGGATGATGGTGGAGGGTAATGAGACCGAACACGCCTTTCTAACACAGACCACAATGGCTCAATGATGTTCAGATCTGGTGATAGTGGGACCCAGGGGAGGTGTGATAGCTCCTGGTCATGCTCCTCAAACCATGATTGCACCGTTTTTGCAGCGTGACAGGGTGCCAAATCATCTTGGTAGATGCCATCAACATCCGGGAACAATGTGTGGGCCATGGATAGAACCTGGTCCCACAAAATGGCCTCATACGCCTTAGCATTCATCATTCCATGCAGGGCTATGATGGGACCTGCAGAAAACCACGATATCACTGCCCATACTGTAACAGAACCACCCCCATGCTTTACAGTTGGGCGCAGACAGTCTGGATCATAGGCCTGCGACGGTGTTCTCCATACGTAAACACGACCGGTTGTTGGAAACAAGATGTAGGTCGATTCATCGGAATACATTACGTGTTTCCACTGATCAAGCGTCCACTCCTTGTGGTCCTTGCACCACTGGCTTCGCATTTACTGCTGTGACCAGAGGTTTGGCGATCGCGGCCCTGCCATGAATTTTCATTTTATGAAGTTCCCGTCGCACTGTTCTTGATGAAACCGGGTTCTGTAGGCCGGAATTGAGTTCAGGCGTAATTTTCATTGCAGTGGTCTGCTTTTTAGCTGCTACAATCCGTTTTAATGCCCTCCTGTCCCTATCGGACAGGATTGTCTTTCGACCACTGTTGTGCTTTGCAGACGTTGTTTGCCCATGCATTGTGTATGCCCTCGTGACATTGGACACAGTGCCTGTCGATACCCCCACAATGGTCGCCACTGTTGTCACTGAAGCTCCAACCAGACGGGCACCAACGATCATGCCTCTTTGGAAGTCTGTCAGGTCGCCCATTTTACCGCACCACTTGCACACCACGACACTCACAGGTGAACTGGGTACTTCTGACGGAAGAGGAAGGTCCACATGACACATTGAAAACAAAACATGATCGGCAACCGCAACACGTGGTGTACAGTGGCGGGCCACACTTACGTCTCCTATATGACGTGCTTTTAGATTTTTTTGTCCAACCCCTGTATATAGTTTCATCAGTGTTTGATCAGAGTTTATGTTTCACGTATTTCAATACAAGTCATATTATGGTTTTAGTTAGGTGGTTAATTCCGCTCAGTCCCCTACAGTATGTGTTTTAATGCCAACTCACAGATCTTGCTGTGTTGAACGTTGATCTGCTTTCACACACAAGATTTGCGAGTATTGTAAAAGCAAATAACACCTCATACGATCCCCTTCGGTGGATATTATATGTTACGCGTAGATATTGCATCTCGATTGATATTTTAAGTACTGGCATTGAATAACGTCTGTCTTGATCGGAAAATCTGCAACGTTTAATGTACATTCA